>JAPEBW010000570.1:0-46879 GCA_027405785.1 Ophiocordyceps robertsii
TTATAGACTATAGTCGGGGAAATCCCTTAAATATCCTTAAATATCCCTTAAAAATCGCGGTAAGGTTTATCTTATATCTTCCGGGGTGCTTCCGTAGTTAAAAACGGGTTAAACTATAGTTAAGATATCCTGCGGAAATCCCTAAAAATCCCCTAAAGATACCGGCGGAATCCGCTTAATAGTTTCCACGGTATCTCCTATAGTTAGATATATCGTAAACTATAGTTAAGTAGGCTCTTAACTATCCGTAGTTATATCCCGGAAACCTTAGCGGGGTCCGACCGGTAATGTTCGTTATATTTCCTTAAGCGAGCCTTCGTAGTGCGTGCTCCGGGCGTTCCCGTCGCGGGGTTTTATAGGGCTTCCTTAAGAGTAGAGTAAGGAGTCCGGGCATAGCCGTCTAGATTCCGTAATAACTCCCTTAAGTAAGAAAGAAAAGCTAACGTCCTTATTAGTTTAAAGTAAGGATAAAGTAAAAGGGGTACTAAGTAATAGCTTTATAGTAGCGATTTTACGCTATATTAGTAGTGCGCCGTCCTTATCCTTCCGATAGTTTTATTAGCTTATCCGGCTAATAGTAGCCGGGTAGCTTAGGATAGTTAATAGGCGGCTTTATTATAGATCCTTACTTTATATTTAGTTATGCGGCTTTATCTTTATTAAGGTAATTAGCGCGTTTAGCTAGAACTTATAGTAATGTTTTTCCGACTCTCCTTTAAGGCGTATGTTTAAGCCCTTACCGGGCAGTAAGGAGTCTCCGCGCCGGGGCATACTTAAGTTCCTTAGCGGGATATATTATAAGAGACTAGCTTTATTTAAGCCTTATCTTATATTATTATCCTACTTACCCTTCTTATACCGTTTTTTAATCCTCCGCTAAGTCTCCCGTTTTACTTACTAGCCTTATAAGCCGCTTATAGGCGAGATATTATATCTTACTTACTGCCGCTATCGTAGTTATCCCCTACTCTCCGTCGCTAGGCTTTCCGACTTATTATCCTTCTTATACGGCGCTACTACTTACGCCTTTCCGCCGACCGACGCGCGTCTAGCTACTAAGAAGGTATTAAGGTAAGGGTACGCCGTCCCGCTAATATTAATAGGTATAGTAAGCACCGGGGTATTAAATATCTATATTCTTACTTAAAAGCGGGTAATAAGGTCCTTAATAGCCTTAGTGCTTAACTCCTCGCTCTTAAGGTTTTAGATATACTTAATAGTCTTAAAGAACCTTTATATAAAAAGGGCCTTAAGGGTAAGAATATAAAGCGCGTAGTCGGTACGGCCGATAAGGCGGATATCGAAGCCTAAGAACTTTATTGCTTAAGTTAAAGTTAAGTCGCGTTTAGACTCTTCGCGGGCTTATAAGTAAAACTTAGCGTAGTTTATAGCTAGGCGGAAACTCTTAATTATTATAATCTCGTCGCTAGAGTATAAGCCTATAAAGCTAAGTTTATTAAGGATTATATTAATTACTATTAGCGGCTTTTATAAGATTAAGCGGCGGAATATATTATAAGGCTAGTTATTACTATCTCCTTTAGTTAAGGAGGGACGGCGGATAGATTATAGTAAGGCGCTCGTGCGCCTTTATATAGCCGGGCTAAGCGTAGCGGCGGGCGGGAAGAGCGTTTACTAAAAGGGACTAAACGGGTCCTTAAGGCTTATAGCGGCTATAGGCTAAGAAGGGGATTCTATAGCACGGGCTAGACCGCGTGCGAAGCGAGATAGGGTTTTAGCTATAGTCGCTTAAGACGCTACTATAAACCCGGCTATAAACTAGTTAAGCTAAGCCTTAAATATATAGTTAAGAACGGCGCGGATATTATTTTAGTCGTTTAGCTAAAGCGGGTTTCCGCTAGCTACGGCGGCTACTATAAATCTTAAGACTATAGCGAGGTTAGCTAACCTTAAGGCGTTAAGCATTAGCTAGTTATTCCGCTAATAAAGATTTCCGGCTACGCCTTAAAAAATATACGGGCGGCGGGGGCTTTTAGATAGTAGGAGCTAGGCGGGAGGTATAGCGGAGTTGCCGCGAAACCGGCCGTTTAGACCTCGCTACGGTATAAGGCCGGGAGGCGAGTCGTTTAAGTTAAGCGTTTAAAGAGGGTAGTATAGGCCGTCCTTTATAGTGCTATAGTTTAGGTTAAATCTATCGGCTTAAGCGCGGCTATAAAAGGCGGCGTAGGTTTATATAGAGGCTTAAACCTAGAGGTTTTAGCTCTCGCTAAGGGACTTAAGGCTATAGAGGATAGTCGCCTTATTTCTATAAAGCTTAAGAGCTCGTTTATATCCTTTATATTAAAAGCATAGGGGCTTATAGGAGAGCGGGCTAAAAAAGTAGTTATGGAATAGCTAGTCTTAGCTATAAGAGACGTTAAACGATAAAAGGACTTAAAATGCAAGTATAAGGATCGTAGGCTTAAGGTAAAGAAAGTTATATATATAAGAGTAGGCGAGGTATAGCGGGCTATAGCTAGCGGTAAAGGGAAATATAGTTATAAAAAAAAGAAAGGAAAGAAAAAAGGGCAGGCGGCGGAGAGAATTTAAATAAGTATACTATAAAGCTAAAAAGGCCTTATTACTTAAGGTAAACGGCAGTATATTATTATTAAAATAACTAATTACCTTAAGCGTAGTAAGTTATAGTTTCTTATAACCCATAGTAGCTTTTAAGTCTTATATTTAAGCTTAACCGCTTAATTCTCTTAGTCGGAGAGTTTCGTATTAAGTTATAAGGGCCGCGTATTATGCTCTCGTCCGAACTACTTAGGTAGCTAACTCCTCTTATGCCTTTTCGAAGGCTTTTACGATCTTCGGCGAGAAGACTGCTTTTTCGTTTACCTATAAGTTATAGCTACTTAGCTAGCCTTTTTAGGCTACGAGGAACTCCTTCTTTAGCTTTCCGCCGCCTTTCTTTATTATATAGCTTTATAAGATTCGTTTTACTTCTTACTCGTTTAAGTAAGGTATCTTTTTATCTTAAACCGGTCTTAAGCGTATAGCTAGCTTATCCGCTAGTTATAGTTATACTACCGAAACGACCGGATAAATATTTAAGGACCCTTCTATATCTAGCCGGTATGCAAGCTATCTTACTTTAGCGGTAACCTTAAACGGCCTAGTATATCTTTTTTAAAGCTTCGCTAGTTTGCCGTCCGCGATATAGTAGCCTTTACTTAGCTATAGCTAGACTTAATCGCTAGGCTTAAATTTTAATAAGCGGTGTTTCTTATTATATCTATCCTTTATAGCGGCTTAAGCATAGGCGATAGCTAACTTAGCTTCTTCTTATAAGACCTCTTAGTTCCGTAAGTATAAGTAGTTACTTAAGAACCGGAGGCCGTTATCTATTCTTATCCTTATAATAAGCTTATTAAGGGCCGCGTAAATTACTAAGGAGAAGGAATTATTAAGGCTAAACTAAAAGGCGACTAGCGTATTAGTTTAGCGTAGGTCTGGGAAATCGGCGGTAAAGAATCGTAGCGCGATTTTTATAGTTTAGTTTCGCCTTTCCGATAAGCCGTTAGTTTAAAGGTGCTAAGCGGTAGATATAAAAAGCTTCGATCCGAAGGCTTGCTATAAAGTCCGCTAAAATACTAAGGTAAACTTTATATCTTAGTTAAAGATTATCCCCTTTAGAATCCTTTAATTAGCGCAGAGCAGTTTAGTATATAACGCTTATACTTAGTCTTCCGCTATAAACTAATCGTTGCTTAAGATAAGGAGATATATTTTTAAGAATTTATTAGTTACGGTTAGTAAGGTATTAAAGAAGTTCCTTATAGGATCTTTTTACGGGGATTATTCGGCTTAGACTACTAAGAGCCTAGTAATAAAATCTATCGCTATTATATAGTATAAAACCGGCGGGCTTTAAATCGGGATAAGCTACCTTAGCGTTTTACCTTAGTCGGTTTAGTTATAGTAGTAAGTATCGTAGCCGTCTACGACCTTATCTATATATCTACTAAGCTATAGGATTAAGAAGCTTTCGGATAAGTCCTACTATATATAGGTGCGGCCGGTATAGAAGTATCTAGCGTAAGCGTCTTCGACGATCTCCTTAGCGTAGGTCTCGGGGATATATAGTCTCTTACGTCCGTCGTTCTCCGTAAAGTATAGTAACCCTTATAACTAAAGGAATAAGAGTCCGGGGACCCCGTCCTTATCGCTAAGCTACGCTATGATTTTTGCTTACCGTATATCTTCCGTATATCCGTCGATTATTTTCTAGCGGAGCGGCAATTCGATTAATGCTTCCGCATAAAAGAACACGCGGTCCGTTATCTCGTCTTCTTAGATACGTTTTAATTCCCCTTCTTAGTTTAAGGATACCGGCTTATTATCTTAGTACGGCAGATATAAAAGCACGTCTGGCACGATGTTTTTAACGCCTAAGATATAGCATACCTTAAGCGGGAATTAGCTTAAGTATTAAGACGCGAGGACTAGCTTATCGTTAGATTTTATACTAGTAAAGAATAGGGATTTCTAGTATATAATTTTATAGGTACTTATATAGTCGGTAAAGACGACTACTTATAGTGTTCTTACGGATAGTACTATAGTGCGTAGCTTACGTACTGCTTATACTAAACCGGCTACTTCGAGTTCTATAAGCTAGTATTAAGGTTCTCCGCCTTAAAGGGCGCGGCTTAAGTAAATAATAAGCTAAACCTTAGTCCGGGCTAGTAGCGTCTTTTTATCCTATTCCGTACCTTCTTTTAAGTAAAAAGCTATAGCCGCTACTCCGTATTCTCGGGATATATCGATTTAGATAAATAGTTATTAAGCGGGGTTAAAGTAGTAAATTATTTAAGGCTTAGTAAGTTTTTTAGTTAGAATCGCAAAGGCCTCTTCCTCTTCCGGAGTAAGCTAAAAAGCGGCTTTTGCGGCGTATCGAGCCTGTCCTTAGCCCCTTAAGGGGACTCCGTCTTCTTATCTTACCCGGAGCAGCTCCGTCTTTCGTTTTTATAAGATATTAACTTCCTTAGCGAAATGCGGGACTATATAGCGTAGCTACCTAGTAAGGCCGATCTATTTCTTAAGCTATTAAAAGTTCTTTAAGAACGCGATATCCCTTAAGGCTCGCACGCGTTTATCTATATTTATTAGGCTAATAGCGTTTACCTTAAATCCGAAGAGCTATATAAATAGGTACGCTAAGAAGGACTTTAGTCCGGATAAGGTAATATTACGGTCGTAGAAGGCGCGGAATATAGCTTCTAGATATTAAAGGTGTTTTTCGGCCGTATCGGAGTAAATAATAATATTGTCGATATAGGCCGCCGCGTATTCTTAGTATCTACGGAAGACGTTATCGATAAACCTTTAGACGTATACTAAGGAGTTCTTAAAGCCTATAAGTATTACTAGTAATCTTTTTAGCCCGCGATAGCTTATAACTATAAACCTTTCTTAGTAGTCTTAGTAAACTAAGAACTAATAAAAAAACGATCGTGCGTCTACCGCACTAATAAACTTCTTTCCTTAAAGGCGTTTAATTATATCGCTTTAAAGGGGTATTAGGTAAGCGTTTAAGGTAGTAATAGCGTTAATCCCTTATAAGTCTACGACTACTTATCCCTTTTCCTTTCCGTCTACCGTTTTCTATACTATAAATACCGGCGCCGCGAATAAAGTTAGCTTATAGACTCGTTTTAATCGGCTTTACGCGGTTAGCTAGCTAAATATCGTATCTACTACCTTCTTATCTTTATCGCTTAATAAGTATAATCTTAATACGACTTATTAGTATTACTATCCTTTTATTAAAGGAATACGTATATATTTGGATTCGTCTATATATACTACTCCTTCGTCCTTTTTAAAGCGGGGAAACGATTAAAGGATATCTTAGACTTTTAATACGTATTCTAAGTCTTTAGCGTAGATTTAAACGCCCTCGTTAGTAGTAAGTTCGGGCAGGTCCTTAGTTCGGCCGATTTTAAGTTTATAGTTTATAGTAAGATCCTTTTATAAGAAGTCTTTAGCGGGGTCTATTCTATTCGGATTTTCTATAAAAGCTTCCGCTAAAGGAGCCGTAGCGTTAACCTCTTTATATAGCTAGAACTACTTATTAAGGTCCGTAATTATCCTTACCTTTTAGCTTTAGCGGAGTACTAGTAGTTCCTTAGAATAGTTTATCGCTATAAAGCTCTTATAATCCTATATTATTATCCGGGCGACCCTAAGGTTATTAAGGAAAAATATTATATCACGCCTTAATAGCAGCGCCCGGACCTATATAGGTAAGGCGTAGCTAAAACTAGCTAAAATTATTATAGTAACTAAGTAGATTACCCGCTTATATATTACTAGTCTTAGCTAAACTATCTTAACTTTAGCTTTAATCCCTTTATAGGCCCCGATTTATAAGACTAACGTAGAGTTAATAAAGTCCCTTTAGTAAGGAACTAAAAAGTCTTAGCTAAGCAATATATTAGCCGCTAAGCGTTTTACTATTTAAGCGTTAATCCTTACCTTTACGACCGCGAGGCTGCCGTCTAGCCTTTTTAGTATATAAGCGGTAAATTCCGCTTATCTAACGGTAGCTATCCTTCTTACTCCTTAGATAAGAATTCGTTAAAAGGAGTTTATAGTTATATCCTAAAAGGTCTTTACTAAGTCGGCTTAAATAAGGCTTTAGTCTACCCCGGTATCTATATAGGCTTTAATACTTATCCCGGGCCCTTCTTTACTATAGACTAGTAAGCGTGTATAGGTAAATCGTAACGGCCTATCGGGGTTTAATAGCTAGACGTTAAGGGAAGCCTTAACTATTTAGACGTTTTATAGCTTCCGAATAACTACTTACTATGCTAAGCTATGTCTTTATATAGCAACGTCGCGGTTAGGGTTAAGGGGGTGTTTATCTTTAATATATCGGTAGAGCTTATTCTTTAAAGGGAATACTTCGCCGTAAAATCCGCACGCTCTATCGGCCTCCTATACTAAGTTTATTATAGTATAGATTGCGGTTTCCTTTAAGCTTTTATTAGTATTTAACTAAGCTCCTTTTATATCGTACTCTTTATCCCTTAAATAGTCGTTAGTCTTTACCGTAGTACTTTCCTTAGTCGCGGGGTATGCTTATTCTAGCTTTAGCGTTAGCGAGTATATAGTCTTAAAGGTCCCTTCTCTCTTTAGCCGGAGGACCTTAACTTATATTCCTAGCTATTTAAGCAGGTTTCTTTCTTAACTTAGCGAGCGCTATAAGGTCTAAGGTATATCCGCCTTTACTAAGCGGTCTAAAAACGTAACCCTTAGTCCCGGCGAGCCTTTAATAGATAGCTAGGGCGTCCCGGACTATCTTTTAAGCGCGTATAGGGTATAGCTAGTTAGCCCTCGCCTTTTTATAGGTTAGATTTATTTCTTTCGCGCTAGTAAGTACTTCTAAGATCCTTAAGTGTATTTAACTTATAGCTAGGGAAGAATTTCCTCGTATTTATTAATCTATCTATTAATATCCTCGTTCCTTATTAAGCGTCGTAAGGATTCTTATAAGTAGATATCTAGCTTTTAGTAGATTATTATAGTTAGGTAGTCTAGCTAGTAAAGCGCGGCCTTAGCTTTATATTATAGGCGTAATATCTAAGACTTAAAGTCGGATCTTATTACTATATCTTTAATAGTAAAGTGCTTTTTATTAAGTGCCTATATCGCTATATCTAAGCGGATTCCGAACCGTTTTTATAAGGCGGATATCTATTAGCTTAGTTTAACGCTAAGCTCGCTAAGTTCTTTTTATTATAGTTTTAAGAGGTCCTTAAAATACTATTCCGCTATATTTCTTTAAAGGAAGGAGGGTAGTTAGATAGCTAATTTATCTATATAGGCCTCGCCTTTACTAGCGTTTTAGCGGATAGAGTCGATAAAACGGTTAACTCCTCGGAACGTACTAGCTTTATTATCTTCTTAGACTTTATCGAAGGACGCTTTTAAAGGTCTTAATAGGTTAAATCTCCTTATATCCTCGGCTTATAGTTAAGGTTTTTCTTAGGGCTTAGTAAGCGCGTCTTTTTTTCTTAGTGCTTAAAGGAGACTAAGGAATTATTCGTTTAATATTACTACTATTCTTATTAAGGGGCTTAAGGCTATGCTTAGTCTTAATATCTACGCGCTTAGTATAAATAGGTTTAGCCCGCTAAGGGTATCGCTTACCGCGTCCTTATCGCTTATTATTAAGGTCTTAGTCTTAATACTCTTACTAAGCGCTTAGCCTTCCGTTTTATATATATCCCGGAATCCGGTGCGCTATAAGGCCCCCGGCATAAGAAGCTCGTTTTTATTAATCGAGAGTCCCGAAAATACCTTAGTTAGCGCGGCTATAGCGGACGAGGCTAAACGGTAATACTAAACTAAAAAACTGCTAGGTATCCTCTAAGGCGGATTTCCGGTTAAGGCCCTTAAGCTAAATTCTATTAGCAGTACGTAGTAAAAATATCCGCTAGGCTTATCGTCCTAAGGAAAAAGTAACTTTATTATAAGCTCGATCCGGAGGGTATTTAGCGGGCGGGGAGCCGGATAGTTTTAAGGTCGGCTTATCCTTATTTCTTCTATCTAAAGGATAATCAATCCGTTTAAGTAATACCGAATTTAGTTTACTTAGTTATATAGATTTTATCGTTTTATAGTCTATCCTTTATTAGTATTTTAAAAGCAGATTGCCTCTTAAAGGGTAGTGGTTTTAGCTTAGCTAAGCGGGACTCGTTTTATATCCCGTCTAGCTCTATAGGCTATCGCGGTATAGTACCTTAAAAAGGGGTAAGGGAGATTGTTAAACTAGTATGCCCGGTAGGCCGCGGCCTCTTCCGCTCTTACGGCCTACTTATCTTAAAGTTTTATTATAAGCGCGTTAAGGAAGAGGTGCTTATTATTAAGGTTAGACTTAAAGGCTAATAAGAGCTTCTTACCGAAGAAAATATCGTTTAGTATCTAACTTCTTATAAGATAAGTACTTAATCGTGCGATATAGTTGCTCTTAGCTTAGCGGATATTTAAGGGATTTCCGTTTAAATAAGTAAGAATTACTACTATTTACTACGCTTTATAGCGTAAGGATAAGGGGATAAGGCGCGGACTAATTACTGCTAGTTAAGGCCGGTACTACAGACTAATTACTACCGGTCAGGGCCGGTACTATAAACTAATTACCGCCGGTTAAGCTAGTATAACGGACTAATTACTATACGTAAATATATATAAGGGTTTAGAAATAGTAAAAAGCTTATTTATTTCTTAAAGGCATAGCTAGCTACTTTATACTTAGTTCTTTAAGCTAATTTTAAGGATCTTTAACTATACTATTTATAGTACGTAAAGTAAACTATAAATATCCTTATAAAATCGCCTAATAAACTAAGTATAAGCCTAGTTAAAAATACTATAAACTATAGTTAGGGAAATCCTTTAAATATCCTTAGATATCCCTTAAAAATCGCGGTAAGGTTTATCCTATGTTTTTTAAGGTGCTTTTATAGTTAAAAACGGGTCGAACTATAGATAAGATATCCCGCGGAAATCCTTAGAAATCCCCTAAAGATACCGGCGGAATCCGCCCGCTAGTTTCCACGGTATCTCTTATAGTTAGATATATCGTAAACTATAATTAAGTAAGCTCTTAACTATCCGTAGTTATATCCCGGAAACCTTAGCGGGGTCCGACCGGTAATATTTATCGTATCTCCTTAGGCGAGCCTTTATAGTGCGTGCTCCGGGCGTTCCCGTCGCGGGGTTCCGTGGGGCTTCCTTAAGAGTAAAGTAAGGAGTCCGGGCGTGGCCGTCTAGATTCCGTAATATTTAAGATGCGAATTAAATTATAACTTTTAGAGACTTACTATAATTAGTCCGCGCCTTATCTCTTTATTTTTATGCTATAGAGCGTAAAAATCCTTAATATAAAAGGTTTTACTATATTTAAGCTAACTACTTTTATTATAATATATATTTAGTATAGCTAGTTTAACTTTTTATAATGCTTAATTATAGTATATTCCCTTATATTTAACTAAGCTTTATCGCTTACTTAAAGCTTTTTTAGAAGTATATATATTTAGTTTTTTTCTTTTACCTTACTTATAATATAGTAGTAGCGATATAAAAAAATTTAGTAACCTTTTTTATTTTTAAGACAAGGTCTTTTATAGCCTTTTTATTAAAGGAAAGTAATCTCTTTTTAATATAATTTAAATAAGCTTTATATTATCTTAAAATATATAAGTAAACAGGCTTATACTTAGTATTAATACTACTAAGTTATTTAATACTACTTAAGTATAAAGTAGCTATACCTTTTAAGTATTTTACTTAAAGTAAATATATATATAATAATAAGCTCATACCTTTTAGTTTATATACTTTATTACTTAATTAGTTTATAGGTAATAAGTTAAGCTTAGCTTTTTTTAAACTTTACTTTATAAGTAGAATTCTTATTTAAATTACTTAATTTAGTTTATTTTGCAGTTTAAAATAATAAACTTTAGTATCTTTAAAAAGTAGAAATAAGATTATCAAAACCCCTATAATATATACTAGCGCTCTTTTTATTTATATTAATTTTAAAGTTATCTTATTTATTTATTTAGCTAGTATTACTTAAAGACTCTTTAAGCCCTTAGTTTTAGTTAATACTAAGTCGGCTATAAAGTTTATTATTAAGTATATAAATAGTTATTTAAAAAGATATAATAGTTAACTAAGCCTTTCTTAAAGGTATCTTTAAATATAGCTTTTACTATATAATTTATACTTCTTAATTAGCTAGCGCACTATTTATAATTAACTTTACTAAGAGAACTTTTAAGCTAATATTATAAGCTTTTTTTTATACCTTAAGTGTTTTACTACTATTAAGTTATATATTTTCTAAGCGATTAATACTTATAGCTTATATATTTCCCTACTCCCTTCCTTCTTAAAATGCTAAAGCCTACTTACTACTTATAAAAAGTTCTTAAAGTAAAAGCGCCCCTTTATATTTATTATATATTTACTTGTTTTTACTTTTAAGTATTGTTTTAGCGTAAATAACTAATCGTTATTTTATATTAATTCAAATACCGCTTAGGATCTTTAATTACACCATAATAGCGCTATTTAATATCTTTTTATCTCTTGCTTAAAAAATATATAAGCCGGCTATACTTATCTCTTAAGTATATTTTAAGCTAATTTTAAGTTAAGTCTTAGCTAAACTCTGCTTTTATTTGCCTTATTTTTAGCTTTATATATAAAGTCTCCCGCTTAACTTATATTAGCAATTAACATTATATTTTTCTTTTTTACTTACATTATTATTATTATATATTCTTTTTATATTCATTACCTTAAGGAGTTAATGTACTTATTGCTCTTTAAAACATAATATTCTTTTAGCGTTATATTATTTAAGATTAACGAAACTATATATCTTATTTTATTCTTTTCTAAAATACCCACCGGCTAAGCTTAGTAATAGTAAAATACTAAGTTAGGTACTATTACAACCTTTTTTAAATAGTACTTAAATTTAAAGTTATATAAAGCGAGTTTTATTATATATTTACTTTACCTCTTATTTAATTTCCTTTTAATTATATAGTACTTTAAAGTCTTATAGTTTATTAGCTTTATAAGCGCCGGTATTATATATAAATTTGCTTTTTAAAAGGTAAAATACTTTATAATTATAAGTAACCTTTTCTTATAAATAAAGTAATTATATATTAAAGCGTTAAGGTATTTAAAATAAGAAAAAGAGGCTTATTAAGTATAATTATATATTTAGCTTTTTTATATTAGTATAGTACTTATTATATACGTTAAGTAGTCCTCTTTTTATATATTTTCTTTTTAAGGTTATATATCTATAATATTAACGGCTTATAAGATATATTTTTAATTAATTTAAATATAATTTCATCTTTATTCGTTTTTACGAAAGTTATATCCTTTTTTAAAAAAACTATTTAAGTATTACGAGGCCTTAGTATAAAGTAAAATAAAAGTATAATAATACTTTATAAACTTAAAGAAGCTTTAAATAACCTTTTAATTTCTTATACTTATTATATTTAGATAGCTTAAATTTTTTTAAAGTTATATTAAACCTTATTTTTAGCTTATATAATAAAACCTTGGTATTTTGTTTTATATTATTAAGTAGTATTTTTATAAGTTGAATGTTAAGCTTTCTTTTTCTAGCTTTTTAGGTACTTTTACTATTTTCTTATAGTAGTTATAACGTAACCTTTAAAATTAAATTAGGATATTACTTATATATACTAAAATAAACTTATAACGGTAGTCTTTTAATACTTTGTTTATTTAGCGTTAAATGTAGTTAGTATTTTTTTAAGTCTAAATAAGCATACTTTCTACTTAAATAAGCTAAACTTTATCTTTAAGGCCGTTTTTAACTTATAGCCACCGTAATTTTAATCTTATAAAATGTTATAATAATATTAAGTTATTAAAAAAAGCGTGCTTTTCTTAATTTTCTTAGCATCTTTATAATTAAGAGTAATATATATTAGTCCCTTTTTATTATTATAATTTAAGCTTAGTAATTGTAATAAAAGTATAAGCGGTTATTTAACGTTTTAGTAAATAATATTAGCGTTAAAGCTAATAATCCACTTAAGCGGACAAGGTTTACTTTTCGTACTTTACTAAATGTCTGTGAAAAAATAAGAATACTTTTCTTTAATATATTATAAAGGGCCTTTTATAGAAATAATAGGTCTTTGCTATTTTTATTTAAGATAAGATAAATCTTATAGTTTATACTTAATCGGGAACAAAAGTTAATAAAGCGCTTTTACTAGTGCGAAAAGGTTTAAATTAGCTTATAATACTTAAGATAGAATACAGTCCGCGTAGTTAATTAGCGCTTTTAGCAAAGAGGCCTTTTTTATTTTTTATTATAATTGCTCTTATATTAAGAACTTATTCCCGGTTTTAGCTATTACTTTAAGTTTGTTCCTATTTATACTCCGCTACAAAAATTAAGGCGTGAATTAAAATTACCTCTTAAATACTTATAATCTTTATAGCTATTTTAAACTTTTAAAAATAATTTATATCTCCGCTTTTTAATACTAAAATTAGTCCCTCTTAGCATTATAAACGAATTTGTTGTTTTTTATTTATAGGGAGCTTAGATATACATTATAGCTAAACCTTAATACTATATACGCAAATGAGTTTCTTTTTACTTATTTATCTTTATTCTAAAAGCTTTCATTCCCTTTTTTTAATTACTAGTATATCCTTAAATAAAAGCTATAGTTACTTTTCAATTTTCTTTACAAAGAATATTTATAGCTTTATTATTATCTTTTTACTTACTATAATATAACAATTATAACTTATATCTAGAAGTATACTAAGATTTATCTCCTTATTAATATTAATATAAAGTCTTGCTAAGCTTAGTATAAATTACTCCTTTATTAGTCTTTAAGCTATTTACTATCTTTTTATTATCTTTAACGCTTAACTTAATACTAAGGTTATTTTTTTCTAAAATAGGAATCCGCTTAAATTACTTCTTTAACTAAAGCTATTATTACTAATAAAAAGCCCTCCTTTTTATTTTTTAAAAGTAAGTAATATCCCGTATTATTCTATAGACTTCATAATTTTATATATTTAATTAGCCTTATTCTGTTTTTAGGTATTTTATAGTATTTAATTTACTTCTTTAGGTATTACTCTTTAAGTTCTTTTAGTTTTTAAGTGCCCCGCTTATTACTTTCTTTTAGCTTTAAAATAGCTACTTAGTTTGTTAACCCTTTTTTAGCTTTACTATTATTTTTACTACTTAATTAGTATGCTAAAAAGCTTTAAGTTAAAAGGTTAACTATTATTAATACCTATTAAAAGTAAAAGCTTAAGGCGCTCTTTAAAAATACGATTTATATATTATATATCTACAACCTTTTTTTTTAAAAAGCCTTTCCTTTAACTTTAAAAGAAATACTACTAATATTTAGTTCTCTCTTTATTAAATTTAAGAAATAGCTAATATACCCTATATTTCAAGATTTATATTAAGTTAAATTAAGTTAAAGTACTTAAGGAACTCCTACTAACTATAACTTCTTTAAACTTATAGTATAATCAGTTGCTATAGTTTATTAAAAGCCGGTATTTAAATATTAATAAAGAAAGGAAAAAGCCTCCTTAAGCTTAAAAAGAATTCTTAGTTAATCTTATACTTGTTTTATATATATTATACTTTATGCGTCTAGTAAGTTAAAAAAGGATATAATTAAACTTATGTATAAATATAGGTATAAGTCTAACTACTAAAACTACATTCTTTATTCTCTAAAGAAAGAACGGTGAAATAAAACAGAAAAGAATTATACTAGCTAAAAGAATAAAAAGAATATTAAGTTTGACTTTTTTAATCTTTTTATACTACTTATTTTTATTAATCGCAGCTTTAAGCCAACGAGCTATTTATAATATAATACTTTTTAACGTATTGTTTTTAAACTCTTATTAAACCTTTATTATATTATTTTATAGCAATTCCTATATATAAAGATTACTTAGTAATAATAAGAGAATTAAATATCGCCCATAAATCTTCTTTTTTATTTTGATTTTTGATTTTTCATAAGATAAGGATTACGTAAGTTTAAAGACTAGTATATAAATACTACTTAAATTTCTTAAAAGAAATTATAAAGCCAGCTTAAAACTATACAGCTTATATACATATAGGTATTACTTTTAATAAAGCTATAACTATGCTTAAAAATTACTAAGAGAGCTTTAGTAAAGTAAGATTAAAGAACGCGGCGTATAACTCTTTTACACTTAATAACTATATTTTTAAAAAAGGCTATAATAAAAGTTCGCTTATTATAGCAAATCGCGCTTTAAAACATTAAAGTATCTCTTTAAAGCTTCCCTTAAGGCTATATATTATGCTATAAAGGTCTTTCTCCTTACGCATAATTACTAATAGCGTAAGGAAGGTTAAAACCTTATATACGTATTTATAAGATACCTATTTCTTATCTTATTTTTCCCTTTATATAATTAAGGTCTTATATAAGAAACCTTAGTTTTTTTACGCCTCTTTAGAAAGTTAATATAGCGCCTTATAAAGAGAAGCCTTTTTTAAGTGCCTTTTTTAGTTAATTTAAGCCGTAAAATCCCTTTAAAGTGTATAACACCTTCTTATTTAAGGTATTAAGTTAAAGTAATTAGTACGTAGGTTATTAAAGCTTTGAAAATCATTTAATAAGCTAAGATAAAAAGGTTATTCGTAATATATTAAAATATAGCTCGTTTATCTCGGTATAAGATCTTCTTTAAACGTTTAAAGCAAGGCTTATCGGCTATACTAATCTTAAACGCGTAGCGAGACGGGAAACTAAAAACACTTTTAGGAGTTATCCCCTTTTAAAAGACAATAACGTAGGTAAGAGTACTTTATTTATATATTATTACGATCTTTATACGCTTATAAAGTAAATAATACTATTTTTAGCTTTATAAAAGCAAAAGTTAAGAAGCTATAGTTAATTTAAGTTGTAATACGTATTTATAAATATTACTTATATTGTATAAAATGCAAAGGTAATTATTACTTTTCTTAACTTATTATATAAGTATAGTGCCGCTTTTTAAACCTTCTTAGTACTAAAAGCGGCTTTTATTAATATTTTTTCTTTATTATTTCCTTTTTATTGCGGGCGTTATAGCTTTTATTATTATATTATTAAGAAATGTTAAGAAACTATTTAGTAAGTCGGCCCCTCCTGACATATATATTTTTACCGTCTTTTTTATCTTTTATATTAACGCTTTTAAGTGGCTTATTAGCTATTAAACGTACTATTAGCCTGCTTAAACTTAGTAGCTTCTCTTAATAACTCCTGCTTATAGTAAGAGTATTACTTATTTAACCCTTGTTTTAATATTAGCCGCTTTTAGCCTATTTTTCTCCCCCTTTAAAGCTTAGCCCCTTTACGCTAAGTAGCTACTTTACTTATAGTATATTATTAGTAATAAGTCTTTTCCTAAGTTTAGTAAAGTTATGGAAAAAAGAGCTTAAAATATATTAAGGGCTAGTATATACTTAGCTACGTAGTATATAGCTTAACAATTCTTTATTTAAAGATAAGAAAAAGAAAAAGAAAACTTTACTTAGTTTATATAGCTTCTTATTTATTAAATTTACTTAGCCGACTTATACTTAGGATAAGTTTAAGTTTAAGTTAAGTTTTATCCGACTTAAGCTATATATTAACTTAACTTTATAGTAGGAGCTATAATATAACTATAGCTCTTTTTATAGTATAGGTTATAATAATAGTATTTATTATAGTTTAACTATAAAGACTTTTTATATCCTTAGTTAAAGATTCTTTAAATAATAATAACTAACTTAACTTGCTTTTATAATATAGTTTCTTTTTAATTTAATTACCTTTTTATTAGTTTTAACGCTTATAGCTTTTTTTTATACTTAATGTAATTCTTTATATTACTTATAACTTAAGTTTAATGCTTATTATACTAACTTTAAAGTATAAATACTTAATAAAAACACTAGTTAACCCCGCCTAAAAGCAAATATAAAAGATGTACTTCTTAACTTTATTACCCCTTTTCTTAGCTAAAGAACAGTTAACTTAGTAGCCGTAAGATATATCTTAATTCCTATTTATAAAGCCTTAATTTAGCCTACTTAATACTTTGTATACTCCCCGCATAATATTATTATAACTTAAAGGCGGCGAGGCATTAAATCTAATAACATTTTAAATATACTAATTAAGATCTCTTTTTATGCTTTAATAGCTGCCTTATAAAGCCTTTGCTTAAACCTATTAACAATTTTATTATTTTAAGGATACTAAAGATTTCCAATTAGGTTAAGGTTTAGTAAATAAGGCGGCGAATCCGTTTAACTAATACTATTTTTGCAGCGAATTTTAATTGCTACGATTTAACTTAGTAAGCTATATCCGATAGAATGTTATCTTATATAAAGGTATAGCCCGGCTTTATAATTAATAAAAGCTATTTAGCGAGGTATCTTATAATAACTTGTCTTTTCATGCCGCTACGCTTTACGTATAAGCTTCTATTTAAAAGTATAAGAAAAGTCCGCCTATAAAAAAATAGCTTCTTAAAATATTAAGAAATATTAAGTAGGCTTTATTCTTAGGTTAACGTGATTTCCCTTAAGTTTTATACCTTAAGGAGGTTAATATAAAATTTAAAGAAGATAAAAGTAAGACTTCCTTTTTTATATAAAACTTATATAGGTTTTAAATTTATCTTATATTTTATTTTAGTTTTATTAAAAAAATTTAATTATACTTAAAGAAAAATAATTTTAAGTAGTCTCTTTTAACTTAAGTAAAACGTTAAGTAGCTAAGCTTATATCTAGCTTTTAGTATTAAAGTATATAGTAGTATTTAATCTCTTTGGATTAAAGCTGTAATATAAAAGTTAATAGAGAAAACTAAATATCGGCCTTATTAATAAGCCGCTTAAAAGTTATAAAAGACTTAAGCTTAGTGTATAAAGTAATATATTTTTTATTTAAACATTTTAATATTTTTAGCCTCCCTCGTTAAAATAAAACTAGGTAGCTAGTTTTTTCTTAATATTATTATATAATGCTATAGACCGCCTTAAGTAAGATACTATCTTTAGTAGCAACCGTTAAAGCTATAAGGGTTTAATTTTATGCTGTTCTTATCCTTGTTTAACGATAAGGCGTATGCTAAGCTCTTAGCTTTATTAAAGCTATAATACGCGAGGAATATATAAAGGAAGAGAAAATAGGCTATAAGGTTAATATAAAAAACGCGATATAATATTTAGACTTAACCGATGTTTTTACTAGCTTACTATATATTCTTGTTTTATCTTTATAATATAATAGTTATATACTTAAAAAGCATACTAGCTATAACACTTAAGTTAGTTTAAATCTAGCTAAAGGTATTGTCTTTTTAGCTCAACTAGTAAACTATATTAACTTAATATAAAATTAGCTAACTAGCGCTTCTAAAAGCGCCAATAAATTTCCTAATAGCTTAGCCCGCTATAGGTTTGCCCGGTTAAACCTCTTCTTACTTAAGCGTTATTTTAACTTAATAAAAGTAAGGCCTTGTAGCTTTAGTTTAATTTTTAACAAGGAAAATAAAAACTTATGCTAAATAACTAGTAATTCCGATATTAATCATACGGCGAAGTGCTAATATAATAACTTAGCAACGGCCCCTTTTAAGACTTCGTAAACTTTAAAGCGCCCCTAGCTTAAGTAAAAGCTAGAAAGATTATATAGCCTGCTAAGCCTTACTGCGGTTAAAATAAAGAGATAACCCGGGATATATATTTTAGCGGATAATTAAATACCTATAAGGAAAATTTAACCGATTGCTAGCGATTAAGAAATATGTTAGTTACTTACGATAAAGTTAGCTTAAGTTTAATATTATTACTTTATAGCGGGTCTGTCGTAGTTTAAGCTAATTAACTAATTAACTATTTATAACTAGCGCTAACGTTTTTCCTATATAAAGTTATAAAGTCTAATATTTTAAGGCTTAAATTAAAAAGGTAGCAGAGGGTTTTTCGTAAGCTATTTAAGTTTTCTTTTTTATAAAAACAAAGCTATAGCTTAGAAACCTAGATTTAGTCCTTAGTATAAACTTGATAATAATAATAATATACTTTTTCCCATAATAAAAATTAGTTTTTAAAGCATAATACCTTTATTTTTATTTTTTAACGACCTATAAATAAAATTCATAAGTATCTTAAGGCTTAAATAGTATAAAAAGAACAAGTTTTTATTTAAAACCTTTTAAAACAATAAGCTACGATTTAAACTATAGGATTTTATAACTAAAAAAAGGTCTTTTTTTACTAAAACTTAAAGGCTTTTAGTTATTAAAAGATAATAACTTTTGCTTAAAATACTAGCTAAGATTAAACTACTAAGTAAAAAAATCTTATAATGCTAAGAAAGCTAATATAGTCTTCTTAAGTATAATAAGTCGATTTTAGTAACATAGGCCTGTTAACAACTTAAATAACTTATAATAAAAGTAGTTTTTCTTATATTAATAAGATCTTTTCTTTAAATAATATTTATACGTTCTTTCTATTTTATAAAAAGCTCTTATTCCTTTATTTTTTAACCTTATTAATATAAGGCCTCGCTAAAAGTACTCCTTTAACCTTTAAACTAACTTTATCGTATATAATTAAATAGTAAAAGTAAAAGTATATATCTTTATAAAAAAGCAAGAAGTACTTTTTCAAGACTAAAAAAAGGAATAAGATATAATAATTAATAAGGAGTGTAAAACAATTAGCTTAAACGACGACTAAAATTAAAAAGAAAACAGAAAAACACTAAAAACGTTTTAATACTAATATTAAAAGATTTAAAGCCTCTTTTAATTTAATAAAACTATTTTATTAGACTTTCCTTAATAAGATATTAAGAGTTAACTTTAATAACTTTGCTAATAAGCTAAAAAATACTTTAGCTTCGTAACAAGATAATCTTTTAAGGATACCTAAGTAAAGATAGCTTTTACCTATTAGAAGGTTTACTAAAAGTTTTTAACTAAGTTTATTAAGAAGTTAAAGAAAAAAGATAAAGTTAACTTAAGTATATAACGATAAGAAGAATAATTATATTAAAAGCTATGTTTTTAAAATCAAGCTATATTAATATATCTTTATACTAAAGGACCCTTTTAAGAGGTAAAAGATAAAAGGCCTTTAAAATACTATTATCTAAAAATATTAAGCAGCTACAAACTATAAACAACTAACTATATTAAAATATTAAAAGAATGCCGCTATTTATTATTAAATTTATAAAATAGCTAAGTCTTTACTTTTAATTTTAGTATATAACTTAACTATATAGATAGACTTAATTTATAGCTTAGTATTACTTTGTTTATAAAGCTATTTTAAGGGAATTAATAAATAGTATACTTAGGCGTAAGAAATAAATATTAAACTTACTTTTTAAATTTTAATATAAGTATACTACTAAGCTAATTAATAGCTAGTTAGTTTTTAAGTAAGATATTTAAAAGCAAGATATAGCTTAAAGACTATATAATTAAAAGGTTTAAGAAATTAAAGCAGTGAAAAAAAGCCTTAAAGAAGATGAAAATATAAAAATATATTAGCACTTAGCGTTATAAAAAAAACCTTATAGTTTTCCTTTAAATAATTATTAAACCGAATAATATTACTTCGCTTATCTTAAACTTAACTAAGACTATTTAAGATATTATTATTAACTTAGCTTATAAAATTAAAGTTTTAATAAGTCCTTTAAATAGAAGGTTTAAGCGTATAAATTAAAGTGAATTTCTATTAAAAAGAGGTAGTAGTTACTAACCCGCCGCAATAAGTATATTAAAACTCTTATAAGTATTTTAAAAAAAAGAAGCTCTATATAAACCTTGTTATAAAAAGCTTAGTATAAAGGTTCTTTTATTATAGCAAACAAAGTTATTACTTAAATAAGTATAGAACCCTTAAAGCTTACTACGCTTATATGTTTATTATATATAACTCTTTAAGCGGGGTCCTTATATTTTAAAAAGAAAACTTAGGTTTACTTTTTTTAACCTTAGCACCTAAATATATAAGATTTAGTTTATATATAAAAAGACTTAAAGTTTACTAAGCTAAAGCGTAGCTTAAATAGTTTATCATACTATTAGTTAAGTAAGCTAAAGTGTTGAAAACTTTATTTTGCCCTAATTAAATAGTTAAAATAACAAATATAGTTTAGCTTTTATAATTTTTAAAGAAATAAACACCTTAAAGTAAAAGCCTTAAGACCTTAGTAGATTAATTATTATAACTACTATATATAGTAAAATTATTATTTAATACGATAAGCTAGTATTAAAAATAGAAAGTAATAATCATTTAGTCTGTATAATAATATAAGTAAATATAAAAAAGAGGAAAACGTTTTGTTAA
Organism: Ophiocordyceps robertsii; assembly: GCA_027405785.1. NCBI lineage: Eukaryota > Fungi > Ascomycota > Sordariomycetes > Hypocreales > Ophiocordycipitaceae > Ophiocordyceps > Ophiocordyceps robertsii. Next base: position 20,996 of record JAPEBW010000570.1, read on the forward strand.
AGTTAAGAAAGATAATACTATAGTTAAATCTCTCTTAAAGATATAGTTAAGAAAAACACTAATTTACTATTAATAAAGACTTAATTCTACGAAGAAAGTCTATATTATAATAAATAAGGTTATTTTAAATATTATAATAAAGAAGATTTTAATCTTTTTATAGAATCTTATTAAGTTTCTTCTTTAAATCTAGGCTAAGCTTAGTATAAAGTGTACTAATAAAGCTTTAAGCGTAAAATTAAATATGTTTAAATAGATAAAAGATATTAAAGCTTTTTCCTTTTGCTTAAACACGCTTTCTACTAAGATATCTATTAATAAAAAATGTTTTAAGCTTATTAGTAGTTTATAAAAGAAATTTAAGAATTACTATAATATAATTTTAAGGAACTAATAAAAAAGGACTTTATTAAGCAAAAGACGATTAATTACCTGCTTTATAAGTATAAGATATTAAATAGTAAGACTTAAATCTACTATAATAATTCAAAACTAATAAAAGTTTATAAAAAATGTTTTCCTATACTTAAGAAATATAAACGACTATTAAATATACTTAAGCTATAATATAAATATTATTAAGATTACTAAGATTTTAAAAGTATTTAAATAATAACGTAAGTATTGTATTCTTTTATTAAGAACACTTTTATTACGTTTAAAAACAATTAGTACTTCTTTTAATTATTAATAAAAGGCTGAAACTTAAATATAGTAAACTTATATATTCTTATATAGTTATTCCTAATTGCTATTATATATTATTACTTTTATAGCCGCAATAATACAAGATATATTTACTATAATTATTATTGTTTTCTATACCCTTTTATAAAGACGCTAAGTAGTATTAAGTAGCAATAAACGGATTTAATACCTTAAGAATATTATAAGAACTTTTTATAAGAAGCTAAGATACTTATAAATACCGTTTAAAAGCTATAGTATTAAGAATTTAGCGTTCTTAAATAACTTAAAGAAATTCTTCCCGCAATTAATAAAAAAGGTAGCAATGTACGAAGTTTAACTATATAGTATAATAATATATATAACTTTTTTAACTTTAACTTTATAAATGTTTAACTTAATAAACTATATAATTAAAACTATATAGAAAGTTAAATTATTAGCTAGACACTTTTAAAACCTACCTTATTAAATTACTTTATAATAGCTGCTAAATTGGAACTTTAAACTAATACTATAAGTAAAATCTTTTTTAAAACCTTTAAGATAAATATAAGACTGTTTTTAAATTAAGTATTACTAGAAATTCAAAAAAAAGGTTTTGGGCGCCTTAATTAATAATAAGCAATAAGGGAATCTTATTATTAAATAATACACTTAAGTTTATAGCTTAAAACCTTTCTAAATAAAAGTATTTATAAAGCTCTGCTTAATTTTCTTAGTAAAAATATTTAAGACGCCTTAGACTAAACTCTATATAAGGTCTGCTTAAATACTTTTTACCCTTCTTCTTATACGTAACTATCTACTTATTCTTTTAATTTGAAGGATACTTTTTATATTAATTATAAAAGTTTCTTTTAACTATTCTTTAAATTAAAAAAAGTATATATAAATATAAGATATTAAACAAAAACTATTTAAATCTTCGCGTTAGCTATTAAATCTATTTAATAAATGCTAATTTTAAAATTAACTAACAAAGTCTTATAAACAAGTATTTTATAGCTATAATAAGCTTAATATAAAATTAAAAAGCCCCCTTTAATAGAAAATAATATAAATATATATAGACTATAAGCACTAATAACTTAAAAAGGACTTTTTATTTAACGCTTAAAATAAAAGGCTATAATTCTTAAAATACAAACCTGTTTTTTTCTTATCTTAATTAGAAGCAATAATATATACAATATTTCCTTTTCACGATTAAATACTTCTTATTTAACGTTTTCTTCTTAAAAAACTAGCTATTTGCAAAAAGGCATTACTTTTAGTTATACAGGAGGTTTTTAAGATAAGCGGTAGGAGCTACTTATATTTAGTTTAAAAGAGCTTATAAAGCAATGAATTATTATAAATAGAAAAAAACTAAGTAATTTTTTATATTAGATTAAAAGTAGTAAAAGAATTACGATAGGTAGTAATGAAGAGAATAGTAAAATACATTAAGAAAATTGTTAAAAGAACGTAAAGAAATTAAGATAAATGTAGAAAAAGAAATTATAATATAAATAAGAAAATATATAAAGTATTTTAACTTATAATAAATATACTCTTTTAAAGAAAAGCTAATAAAAATCACCCTTTAAGTAATATCTTATTAGATAAAATAGTTCGTAAAGGAAGCTTAAACTAAAGGAAAGATAAATAATAGGCTATTAAAGATAAGGTTTAAGATATAAAGTATTATAATTAAATAAAAACAAAAAGGTTTTCAATATTAATAAAAAAGACTTATTTTACGTTAAAGCGACTTATAACAATTTATAAGCAGTTTATTAAGTTTTTAACTTTATAAAAAATAGCTATCTTTAATTAAATTATATAAAATAAGGAAATAACGGTATTATAAAACTTTATAAAAAAAGTTAGGCAAACTTATAAATAGACCCTCCTTTAATTATTAAGACTAGAAAATAAAATGCTAAGTAAGTATTTTTTAGTTTAATCTTAAAAGCGATAAAAAAAGATATTATTTATACTTTAGAAGTAAAGCTAAAAAGTAAGGTCTTAAAAAAAACTATAGCGCTTATAGAAAATATTTTGTTCTTAAATATAAAATGTTATATATTATGTTTTATATTATTTTTATTAATTCTTATTATTGCTTCGTTTATTAATTATATATAATAGTTTTGCTATTTATATGTAAAAGTTTTTTAATATAGAAATATAAAGACTACTAAATAAAGGCAAAGTTATATATATAACAAACATTTTTATTTATATATAAGTCGTTTAACCTATTTTATAAAAAATAATAAGCTCTTCTTAATTAATGTAATTATAAGGCTAAATATAATAATAATTTAAAACGTTCATCCTTTACGCGGTACTAAGAGATTTAGCAACTACTTCTTAATTTACTTAAATTTACTATTATTAAACCTTCTTTAATTATCATTAAGTGTTTTTAAACTTTAAAAGTAAAAACTTAAAAGCTTTTATAACTTTAAATAGCCTTTAAAGTGCTATTACTTTTTAAGGTAATTTATACTAATAGTATAGCGAATATCTAAAAACCTAATCCTTAATAGTAATAGAACTTTTTAAATTATATAAAGGTTAATAGACTTAAGACTACATATAGTAAAAAGGAAATTGCTTTAAGTTTTAAGAGATTTATTTTCAATACCTTATTAATCTAAATAAAGTCCTTGTTAATATAAGTCTCTCTAGCTATACGATTACTAAAAGAAAGTTAAAGTACTATTAAAGGTTTACTAAGATAGTCGGCTTTAAATATAAGATAAAGATTAAGAGGTTTATAAAAGCTAAAGTAGTAAAGATTAGAAACTAAAGACTATAATATGTGAAAAGTTTAAGCTATCTTTAATATTGCTTAAGACTATAGGATTTAGATTAAATAACTTATACTAATCACAAGGCTCTTATTAAACCTATAAAGGAAGAAAGCCCCTTAAAGGTTTAAATAGGTTTAGCACTAACCTAAAAATAATTTAAAATAGGCTATTTCTTTATTTGTCTTTAAAGTATCCTAAAATATAGTTTTAGGTAAAAGAAAGATTATTTTAATATACAATACGAGTCTTTTAAGCTAACGAGCTATGTTAGTATAAATTAGTAATAGGAAAAAGAATTAACTATATAAATATTCCGGACATAAAATAATATTAAAAGAAAATACAATATAATAAAAAAGCAATATAAGCCTATGTTTTATATGCTATAAAGAGTAAATATATATATATATATAGTGTATACGTTATCCTTAAAATAGGTATAAATGTCCTTTTTTATTAGTAAAAACAAGCAGTTAAAAATATCTTAAGAGCTATAATTACGTAATAGACTAGCTATACCTTCTTCTTAAACTTTATAGTTTAGTATATTAAGAAATAAGAATAATATAACTAATAAGCTATTAAGGTAGCTAAGAAGGTATTAATAAATTTATAGTTTTTTACTTTAATTCTTTTTAAGAAACTTATTATACCTTTTAAAGCAATAAGCTATTATACATTTTCTATAATTAAGAATAATTTTGTGTAATTTTATAAAGTAAAACTATAAAAAACTAGGTATAAAGGGCTTATAATATTATATTTTAGATAAAAAAGCTATAATAGCTGCTTGTATAAGTAAGTAAAGCCTTTATACTTATAGTAAGATAAAAACATAATGAAAAATAGATTATTATTAATAACTACTTATAAAAAACCTATAAAGGACGCTAAGTTAGTTATAAATATGTTTAAGAGAAGTATTAGTTGCTTCCTTAAGAAAATAATATCTATATAGCTATTTTAACTTATAAAAAAGACTAAAGCTTTATGCTTATAAGACTAAGGGAATTAAGAGTTCTTATTGTCTTTAGCTACTTAATAAGTTAAATTTACTTTAATATCTAGTAAATACCTCTTAAATAAAGCTATAGTTATTAAGAAAAGGTTTATAATAACTTTATAGAGTAACTTTAAGTTTTATTTATTATAAAAAGGGTTGCTAAAGCAATAAATAAACTCGATCTATCCTTTATTAAGTAATATATTATTATACTATACGAGATAGATAATACTAAGCTAAAATTTAAAAAGAACTTTAAGTTTATTATTAAGAGTGTGAAAAACAGGTTATATAAACTTCTAGCTGTATTTTTAAAGTAAATATAGTCGTTAAATATAGCTATTAAAAGCTTTTTTTAGCGTTTATAAAAAGAGCTTATAAAGTAAAGAAAAGAGCTTAAATTCTTATTATTAACTATTTCTATAAATTCTATAGCTATGAAAAATTGCTATAAAAGCTTTAGTTTTTATTAAATATATAGATAAGATCTTATCTTGCTCCTTAAAGTAAAATACTTAAATTAGCACTTTATAAAGAAAGATAAAGTTAATATAATAAAATATCTTTTTAATATTAAACTTTATATACTTAAAACGAAGAGATAAAATATAATAAATACTTATAAAAAAGTTGTAATTATGTAAAAACGACTAAGAAAACGAGCTAGGAAGATAAATAAGAATATATTTAGGAAACAGTCTATATAGCCTAAAAACTTAGTCTTTTTTTAATATTTAAAGTTTTATTAATCTAAGGAGGTAAGCTAAATACTATTTTAGATAGTTTATCTTTTACTTCTTACTTTTTAACGTAAATATATTTAAAAGCTAAAAAAGTAAACAAATTAATAAAATTGTCTTTAATAAGACATTAATTAAGGGGTATTTTAAGATAATAATAAAAGATAAAAGAAATAGTAGTTCTCTTTAGTAAATAAGTAGCTATTATAAGATAAGGTAAACTTAAGGAGGCGGATATATAAAGTAGAAAAACTAAATAAGCTTAAGCATTTATTACTCTTATTAGTAAAAAAGCTATTAATAAAATAGTTTGAAGACTTAAGATAAATAAGTAATAAGAAGAAGTAGAGAAATAAAAAGAGAACTACTTTTAAATATTAAAAAAGAGCCTTCATTTAATAATTAAAGTATAGCTTTTTTAGCTTATTTAAAAAAAGATATATATATATTAGCTTTAAAAAGCTTAAAAGGAATAATAAAAATATAAAGCGGGAGAAACGTATTTAAGTTTATATTGTAAAAAGTAGCTAAAAGAGCGATTTTAAGTTAATTAATAGTTTAAGTTTTAGTAAAGAAAGAAAAGAAAAGTACAGTCTTAAATAAGCGTAAAAGAATGTTAGCTAGATTATTATTATTTCTCTCTAAGATATAAAGTAAACTTTTTTACTTATCTTTTATTAATACTTAGTTTTTATTTGTCTTTTTTTAGCTTATAGAATTCTATAAAACTTTAGCAAAAAGTTGCCTTTATAATATATAAGTTATAGTTTATTATAAAACTTAAGAAGATATTTATTTATTTTTTAAAATTAGCTAGTTTTAAGATTTTACTCTTATATTAAAAAGATATAAAATTAAAAAAAGGACCTTATTATAGCTAAGATTAAGGCGTCTTTCTTTATGTTATAAAAGAGGGCTATTAAAACGTAAAGATATATAAAATTTTACTAGTTATAGTTATGTTATAGCTATTAAACTATTAGCTCTAAAATTAAATTACTAAGCTTACTACTAATTTTACTTTATAAGATAAAAAGTAGTACTTAGTATAGCTATAGCACTTTAGTTAATAATTAAGGCTTAAGGAAAGAACGCGGATAAATAAAGAAAATAGGTAAAAAAGAATAATACTTATAAGACTATCTTATTAAGATAATTAATATTTTTCTTTTATTTATAAAGAATCTTTTTTTATTAATATAAAGAAAAAGTAGTTATATATAACATAAAATAAAAATACTACTAGCTTTCTACTTATTTAAATACTTTATATTACTTAAAAAGCTACTACTTTATTAATAATAAAGCTAAAAAGCTAAGCTTTAAAAAAACTATAAGTTGCTTTTAATTAACATTTACGTTTATTAATAATAGCTTTTTATAAAATTTACTTTTTACTATATATTATCATTAAGTTTACGCTAAGAACCTATCTATAGGTTTTTAAGCCATCGCTCGGTTTTTTTTATATAAAGGGAAACCGGAGTGCTTAGGGAAAAACCCTTCGCTATACTTTCGCTCCGGGTCCTACTATATTAGCCTATATAACTACACGTAAGGAAAGGGGGGGCGCTAGCTATAGACGGGTCGGTCGGTTAATTAGCTTAAACGACTACGGGCCCGCTATAAAGCGATAACGGCTTTATAGTAGGTAATTAACATATCTCTTAGTTGCTATTAGTTAATAGAACTTTTTCTATAGGTATTTAATTATCCGCCGAAATGCGTGTTCCGGGTTTTCGCCTTATTTTAAACCGCCGTAAGGCTTAGCGGGCTATATGATTTTGCCGGCCTTTAGCCGGGCCGGGGGCGCTTCGGGGTTTACTAAGTCCTAAAGGGCCCTTGCCGAGTTATCGTATCGGCACCGCGCCGCGTTATTAATATCGGAATTACTAGTTATCTAGTATAGGTTTTTATTATCCCGGTCGGGGACTAAACTAAGGCTAAGGGCCGCGCCCTTAACGAATCGTCGTCGCGTCTAAGTAGGACTAGGCCTAGGTAGGCCGACTTATAGCGGGGCTAAACTGCTAGTAAATTTATAAGCGCTTTTAAAAGCGCTAATTAGCTAATTTTATAGTTAGTTAGCGCGGTCTGCTAGTTTAGCTAAAAAGACAATACCTTTAGCCGGATTTGAACTAACCTTAGCGTTATAGCCGGCATGCTTCTTAGGTATATAACTACTATACTATAAAAGTACTTTTTACTATATAACTTATTAAAGCACTTATTAATCTAGATTTTAAGATAGGTTTAAGCTAAGCTAATAAAAAAAGCTATACTAAGCTATTTAAAGCTACTACTAAAAAACAATTATTAAAACAAATTGTATTAGCTTTTATACTTTTATAAGTTTATAGGCTACTTAACGTTTTTTAATATAGGTAATACTTAAAAAACTATTTAATTAAAATAAAGAAAAGCTTATTTTACTTTAAGAAATTAACTATCTTATTATATAAAGATTACTAAAGTTTATAATTAAGATATCCTCTTTTTTTATAACTTTTAACTTAGTCTTATATACTTTAAACTAAGACTATTAAAGTTAAAAAGGTTTTTAAATATTATAAGTAAAAAAAAGAGCGATTAATTTCTTAATATAATTAAGTATAACCTTAAAAAGGTTAAACGTTAACTTCTTAACGTGCTAATATCTTTAACGAAATGTTGCTAAATTATTTTCCCTGACTTTTATAAGCTTAATACTTAAAGGAAAAGCGTTATTTATAAGTAAAAGCCTTAAAAGCACTTTAAATATAGGTTCTTTAACTTTATACTTATATTTTTCTATTATATTAATACTTTAACTTATCCTTTTATTTAAAGCTATAAAAAGAAAAAAAAGCCGTTTTAACATTATTATTATTTATACTTATTAACGGTACTTTTTATATTTTAACTAATTTTTAATTTCTTTTAAAGTAAAAAGCAAACTAAATATTAATAAATTAGTTGCTTTTAAACTTAAGGTGTTTGCTAGAATTTCTCTTTATAATAAAATAAATAAAGCAATAGAAACTTTGCTTTTTAAGCAGAAAATATATATTTTTATTTAAAATATACGTTATTTTAAAAACCCTATAAGTAAGTAAAATAACGTAATTAGCAAGTATATTTTAAGACAAGCTAATACTTTATAACTAAAAAAAAAGGCTTATAAAAGAAATAAAGCCTTACTTATTAACAAAGACTAATTTAATATTTATAATAACGTTTAACTTTACTAGTTTATACTATGCTCTTTTTAAGTAAATATAATTATTAAGTTGCTTAGACTTTTAAACTTTATCTTTATAGCTAGCTCTTTAAACTTCTTTATAAGTATTACTATATAGCTTAATATTTAAGTATAGTAGAAATACTTTATTAATATAATTTTCTATATAGAATTATAAAAAAAGCGTAGTTAAGCAGCTTTATTATAAGTGTGGTCTTTTGCGTTTTAAAATAGAATTATAAGGTATTATTACTTTTTTTAAGTAGCTTTTGATTATTTTTACTTTAAATAATAATTATTATAGTTTTATTTATTAAGGAAAAATCTACTTTTTATAAGCTAAGTTAAAAGACTTTAATTAAATAATAAAATTTATTTTGTTTATTTATAACTTTAATTACTTTATTTATAGATAAACTAACGTTGCTAACATAATAAACTTTGCTATATAGTTATATTAAAAGGGATTTAATGAAAATCCTACTTATAAGACTAGTATTAGCTTTTCTTTATATCTTTATATTAAGTTATAAAACTTATAAAAAAAAGCTTTAAAAACTTTCTAAGTATAGTATTAACTTTAAATCTTTTAAGGTATATTTATATACTTTACTTAAATTCTTATTAGTAAGACCTGAAATTTTAAAACTAAGAATTTAGCTACTTAGCTTTAAGAACAATTTCATATTAAATTCAAAGTCTTATAAGCTTTAATTCTAGCTTACTTCTAATTAAATACCTTTTCTAAGTTTTAAAAAGCGAAATCCTTAATTAACTAAGTCCTTTAAACTCTTAAAAAGTTTCTTTTTAAAAATTAAAAGGTAGAAATGTTTATTAAACCTATTTAAAACTTATTTACGGCCTTAAAGCAAGATATAAAGTCTTTAAAGACTATATTAAAGGAAGCTCTTAGTAGTCTTAATAAGTTAAATTGTTTTATGTTTTTAACTTAAAAAATAGGTTTTTTTAATGTTTAACTAGTAAGTGTTTTCTTAGTACTTAAAAGAGGCTAAAATTTAGTTATTTATAACTACTATTATCTTTAGAAATAGACTTAAGGATTTAGTTAGCTTTATTATTTAAAAGTTAAATATAATTAGATTTTAGCTTACTAAGAGTATTACTTACTATATCTTTATTACTTAATATTAAAGCTTTAGTTTTAATACTCTTATTAAATATTTATTCTTTCGTCTTATATACGTTTAAGAGTTTAATATACGTTAATAGGTAAAATTTAAGTAGCTTATCTTTATTACTTAAAAGTGTTAAAAATACCTTTATTAGTATAGCAGTAAGAAATAAAGCTAAACGCTTATATTAAATATAAAAATAACTAAGTATTTTTAAAAGTTAACTTTTATTTTAGGCTTATAAGCTTAGGCTTATTAGCTACATATAATAAATATATTTATTATATCTTTTATATTAAGAAAATAGTCGTTTTAAAGTAAGCTTAATTAAGAGATAAATCAAACAGTTTAGAACTAAAAGGGCCTAAAGCTAGCTTATTTTAGCAATTTTTATATTAAGGATAATTATACTATTAAGCTAGTATTAAGTTTTATTTACTTAGTTTATAAGTTTTCTTATTTTATAGTTTATTTATTATTTGAATTTAAAAATTACATCTTTTTTAAAAGATAATAACTTTAGCTTACCTAAGGAGTATATATTTTATTGCCTATTTAGCTAATAGGCTTTTATATTATAAACTTTAAAATAAGTTAAAGAGATTATTAACTTTACATACTTAATAAGATAATATTCTTTTCTCTTTTATAGCTTACTTATTTTAAACCTTTATTATAACTATATTTAAGAATTGGTGCTTATTATTTAAGTTAGTTTTTAAAGCTAATAAGATCTTTTTATTAAGACACATTTTATTTAGTATTTAACTTGTTACAGAATTTACACCTTGTTATATAATATAGTTACTTTAATCTTAATATATCCCTTAAGGACTTTTTACTAAATAATTAAGAATTACTTCTATTTACTACACTTTTTAGTATAAAGATTAAAAGATAAGAAGGAAACTTATTACTATAAGTTAAAGGTAATATTATAAATTAGTTACTACAAACTAAAGCTAAGACTAAAAGCGACTTACTAATAGTAAAGGCTAATAAAATAAATTAATTATAATATATAAACGTATGTAGAATTATTAATAGTTAAAAGATTATTTTTACTAAAGGATAACACTAAGTAATTTATACTTACCTTTTTAAGCATATTTTAAAAACAATCTTTTATATTAATAAACTATTTGCTACTAGTATATTTATAAACTATTAGTATTCTTCTAAAACTACTTCGTTAACTCAATATAAGCTTCGTTAAGAAGTACATTAACTTTAATTTAGAAGATCTTATAAATATCCTTAGATATAAGGCTAAATTAAAAGCCGCAGGCAACTAAAATATTTTAATCGTAAACCTAGGTATTGTTTGTACTATAAGCTAGTTAAGTTCTTAAAGTAAATTAATCTTTAATTTATTATAATTAAAAAGTTCTTTAAAACAATTTTTATTTAAAGAGGTTAAGTAATTTACAAGGCTTAAGATTTTATAAAAGCTATTCCTATCTTTTCTTAGTAAGCGTTTTTTTTAATAAACTCTTTTATATTTAGTCTTTACTATTAATTACTTTATATATCTTAATATAGCTTTATTATTCCTTATAGCGTAAGGATAAACAAATAAGGAGTAAATTAATTACTACTAGTTAAAGCTAATATTATAAACTAATCACTGCTAGTTAAGCTTATATAAAAACTAATTACTTTATATAAACATATAAAAAGATTAATAAATAGTAAAAAGCCTATCATTTCTTAAAAGTATGATTAGCTACTTTATACGTAGCTTGTTAAGTAAACTTTAAAGATCTTTAAATATACTTACTAGCTATTAATTATTAATATATAAAGAAACTATAAATCTTTTTATATAAGACCTTAATAAACTTAGTATAAGCTTAGTTAAAAATATTATAAAGTATAGTCGGGGAAATTTTTAAATAACTTTAAATATCTTATTAAAATTATAGTAAAGTTTATTTAATGTTTTCTTGAAGTATTTTCTTAGGTAAAAATAAGTAAAACTATTATTAACATATTTTATAGAAATCCTTAGATATAACTTAAAAATGTTAGTAAAATCTGCTTAGCGGTTATTAAAGTGTTTTTTATAGTTAAAAGCGTTATAAACAGTCGTAAAAAGCCTTTTAAGCTTTTTAATATTCTTAAAAAACCCTACTAAGGTCTACTTAATAGTATTTACTATGCTTTTTAAGGCGCGCCTTTATAATATATACTTTAAGCGGTTTTATTATAAAACCCTTTATCTATTTAGGGTTTATATATAGGATCCTTATAAGCTAAGTAAGACGTTTAAGTATAGCCGCTTAACTTTTATAATAACTCTTTAAAGCAAAGGAAAAGCTAATAAATTTATTAAGTATTATAGAAATATTTTATAAAGGAGCGCGAAGTAATAGCTTTATAATAACGTTACTATACTCTATTAATAATATACTATTTTTACATTACTAATAGGTTTTAAGTAAATTTAACCGGTAAGATTTAAGCAGCTAAATAAATAAATTAAAGCTTTTATATTAGATTTTTACTATTAACTTAGCTGTATATTTAGCTTATTAATGCTATTAATATATTTATTTTAAAAAAGAATTCAAGTTCTTTTTATACTTTTTAAGCGTTTATCTTAGTGCTTTTTTAATTTAAAAAGCTATTATACTATAAATTATCTGTTTTTCGCAGTAGAATATACTATAGAAGACTAGCTTATTTAAGTCTTTTTTAGTATTTATATTTTCCTTACTTTTCATCTTAAGTAAATTCTTTATTCATTCTTTTATACTACTTATTAGCTTAATAAGCTACTTATAAGTAAAATATTATATTATACTTACTTTAGCTATTATAACTATTTTTTAATTTTTATTATTCAACGTTTTAACTTATTATCTATTTTATATAGCATTACTACTTTAACCTTTTTAAAAAATACCGTGCGTTTAGCTACTAAGAATATCTAAAGGTAATTTTAAGCTATCCCGCGAATTATTATAAGTATAGTTAATACTAAAGTATTAAACGTTTAAGTTTTTACTTAAAAGTAGTTAACAAGGTTCTTAATAGCTTTAATACCTATTTTCTTATTTAAAAAGTTTGAAATATTCTTTATAATATGAAAAAAAACTTAATATAAAAAAGCCTTAAAAAGTAAAAGTTTAAAGTCTTTAGTTAATATAGCTAAAAAAGCGGATATTAAAACGTAAAAACTTTATTACTTAAGATAAAGTTAAGTTGTACTTAGATTTTTTATAAGCTTATAAGTAAAACTTAATAAAGTTTATAGTTTAGCTAAAAGTTATTAAGACTATAATCTTAATACTAAAGTATACCTTTATAAAAGCGGGCTTATTAAAAAATATGTTTATTCTTATAAATAGCTTTTATAAAATTAAGCAGCGAAATATATTATAAAGCTTATTATTACTATCTTCTTAGGTTTTTAAGAAATAGCTGAAAAACTATAATAAGGTACTTATATATCTTTTTATAGCCGGGCGAAGTATAGCGGCTAAGTATAAAGAAAATAGTATATACTAAGTAAAATAAAAAGGTTTTTAAAGCTTATAGCGGCTAAAAGCTAAAAAAGGGACTTTATAGCGCGGGCTAAATAGTAAGTAAAGTAAAATAATGTTTTTATAGTAATAGCTTAAAAGGTTATTATAAATCTACCTAAAAACTAGTTAAGCTAAGCTTTAAATATATAGTTTAAGGATAATATAAACATTATTTTAGTTATTTAAGTAATATAAGTTTCCGCTAACTATAATAGCTACTATAAATCTTATAATTATAACAAGATTAGCTAGCTAAAGAGTATTAAGTATTAGCTAGTTATTTTACTAATAAAAGTTTTTAGCTACGCTTAAAAAAGATATAAGTAGCAAGGGCTTTTAAATAGTAAGAGATAAAGAAAAGGTATAGCTAAGTTTTTAGAAAAACGGCTATTAAGACTATATTATAATATTAAGCTTAAAAGTAAGTTATTAAAGTTTAGTATTTTTAAAGTGTAATATCGGGTATTGTTTTAAAGTTATAATTTAAGTTAAACTTATTAGCTTAAGCGTGGGAATAAATATCAGCGTAGTTTAATTTAATATATAAACCTTAAGGTTTTAGCTTTTATTAAGGGACTTAAGGCTATAAAAAATAGCCGTCTTATTTTAATTAAGCTTAAGCGCTTACTTATATTCTTTATATTAAAGGCGTAAAAGCTTATATAAAAGTAAGCTAAAAAAGTAGTTATAAAAGAATACGTTTTAGCTATAAAAGATATTAATTAATAAAGAGACGTAAAATAAAAGTATAAGAATTATTATCTTAAGGTAAAAAAGAGGTTATATAGAAAAGTAAATTTAGTATACTAAGCTAAAGCTAATAGCTATAAGAAGTATATTTATAAAAAGAAAAAAAAGGTAAGCGTTTAAAATAATTTATATAAGTATATTATAAGGCTAAATAAGCCTTATTAGTTTAAGTAAAAAGCGGTATATTATAATTAAAATAACTAATAACTTTAACTATAATAAGCTTTAGTTTTTTTTAACTTATAATAGCTTTTAAGTTTAATACTTAAGTTTAACTAATTAATTCTCTTAGTTAAAAAGTTTTATATTAAGTTATAAAAGCTTTATATTAAACTTTTATTTAAACTGCTTAAGTAGTTAACTTTCTTAATACTTTTTTAAAGAAATTTGTAATTTTTACTAAAAAAACCTTTTATTTTATTAACTTATAAGTTAAAGCTATTTAGCTATTCTTTTCAAGTTATATAAAACTTTTTTTAAGGCTTTCCGCTACTTTTTTTAATTATATAACTTTATAAGATTCTTTTAACCTTTAACCTATTTAAGTAAATCGTTATTTTCTTTTAAACTAGCTTTAAGCTCGCGGCTAGCTTATTTTCTAAGCGTAGTTATACTATAAAAGCGACAAAATAAATATTAAAAGATTTTTTAAATTCAACTTATATATAAGCTATGTTATTTTAGCAGTAACTTTAAACGGCTTAGTATATTTCTCTTAAAGTTTTGCTAGCTTATTCTTTATAATATTATAATTTATACTAAGAATTAAGGGGCAAATAGGTATAAAGAGGGGCAGGTATATAGCTATAAGTAAGGGAATTATAGAAATATAAAAAGTGTGCGAAAAGGTAAAGGAATAGGTATAATATGTATATATAAAGTTAATAATCTATTAAAAGTAAAGGGGGGACTAAGGCCTCCTTATATAGACAATTCCTTAGCTATAAGTAATATAAGTGATTTAGAAAAGAGCCCCTTATCTAGCGCAGTTATACATAGTAGGCTAATAGCTATTATTAAGTAAATATTGTCTTTATAAGCCTAGGGATTAATTCCGCAAAGAATACGAGGTGGCTTAGCGACTTAATATAAATTATGTATATAGTCCCCACACACACCCCTTTTATATCTGCTTATACCTTGCTTATATATGCGTAGTATGCAGAATTATCCGGCGGATTTAATATATAGTTTTATATATTTATATCGGGTGTTATTCCTACTATATATAGCTTATAAGCTAAGGGAGAGTATATTTCACTCCCTTATAGCCTCCCTTAAAGGGTACTTATAGTATATAAGTGCGCTTTAGATATACTAACTAAAGTAAAATAAAAACCCTTTTTTTTCAAAATAAGGAAAAATTCTTTCTTTATAGCTTAAGAACACCTATTTTTATAGGGAAAAACTTAAAGCTTTTTAATTCTTCTTAAAGGGGAAAACTTATTATTTAAGTAAAACCTCTTTATTTTATTATTAAAGGAAAACCTTTATATAAGTAAAAAACCTTAGGTTATATAAAGAAAAGCTAAAGAAAGCAAAGAATAACTAAAAATCTTAATTATAAGAATTTCTATTATAACCTCTTAAATTCCTAGTAAACTTCGGAATTTATTAAACAGTATAAAACTTAATCCCTTAGTAAATATATCTGCTATATTATCTTTAGATTTTATTTAATAAACCTCTATTTCCTTTTCTTTAATACTATTACGTATAAAATTTTATGCTAAGCCTATATGTTTTCCTAGCTTATAAAATTAAAGATTTTTTTCTATGTTTAAAGCAGATTAATTATCTATAAATTTTATAAGGACTTTATTTTTAAGTATATTTATAGATAGTTCGTTTACTATAATATAAAAATAGCTATATAAATATAAAGCTTCTTTATTAGCCTTTTAATAGCCTATATATTCGGCCTTGTATATAGAGAGTGCTATAGATTTTTGTTTTTAATAAGCCTAGCTTATAAGGTTATTATTTATAAAGAAATAGTATCCGGAGACTAACCTACGGTCTATAAAATCGCTAGCCTAATTAGCATTATTATAGGCTTTGAAAAATAGCATATTAAATAGTATAGTATAGTTATAGTATATGCCTAAGCTAGGATATTTATTAAGATATTTCCAGATCGTATTTAGTGCTTTAAAATGTGGTATGTCTAGATTAAAAGCAAGTTTAGCAAATAATATTACTACGTATAATATATCTAGCCTTAAAAACAATGCTAATAATATTAATAAGCCTATTTACATTAATATAATAAGGTATCCTCTTTTATAGCTATATAGGTTTCTATTTTATTTAATTTCACTCCCTTTATAGTAAGGGTTTTTAAGGTTCTTATATTTTATTTATTAAATTCTTTTATCTTATCAAGGGTATATTTTTCTTAGGATATATATATGTTCTTTATCGCTCTGTTTATAGTTATAGTTATTCTTAAGAAGTCTTTTACTTTGCTTTAAGATTAAATCTTTAAGACCTTGCTTATTCTATTTATTATATAAGTTATAGAATCCTCTATAAGCCTAGGGAATAAAAAATCGTCTACGTAAACTAATATAGCTATATATAGCTTATTGTTTATAAATACCTCTTCGTCTATAGGTAAGTAGGAAAATTCCTACTCGCTTAAGACCTTAGATAATAAATTCTGCTAAAGTATCGGACTTTATTTAAGACCGTATAAAGCTTTTTTTAATTTTGCAACTAGATTTTTCTTTTTATTATACTATTTATTATTATTTTTATTTTTATACTTAGGGTTTTTATATATAATATAGTCTATATTACCTTATAGTATATTTATATATATTTATATATTTATATCTATATATATAAATATATTTTTTATGTCGTATTGTATTATTTACTAATTATTAGTTATAGCTAGCATTAATAAGAGTCTAGTAGACTCAGGTCTAGCGGTTATAAAGAAGGTTTTAATATAGTCTAAGCTATATTTTTACTTATAGCCTTATACTATAAAGCGAGATTTATACTTAGTTATATTATTTTTATTATCTATCTTTATTCTATAGACCTATCGGCCTTTTAAAGCCTCTATATTACTAGGAAGCTCTTATATTTCCTAAGTATCTAGACTTATAAGTTTATTTAGTTTAGTTAGTATAGCTTTATCATAGTCTTTTGCTTGCGGACTATTTATAGCCTGCTTATAAGTAGTAGGCTCTATAAAATCTCTTTTTCCTTTTAGAATAAAAAGAATATGTTCTATCTTGTTGTTATTAATTATAATATTATATAGAGGGTATTCTATAAAGTCTTTATAGTATTTAGTAAGCTTCTTAGGTATTGTTACTTAAATCCCTTAATACTTTTACTAAGTATTATTATCGCTAGTATTATTATCTATATTGCTAGTTTCTACATTATAAGTATTTATATTATTAGTATTTATATTACTTATATTTATATTGCTAGTATTTATATTATTAGTATTATTAGTCTTATTATTACTGCTATTATGATTTTTATTATTACTAGTATTGTTATTTCTAGTATTATAGTTATTTAGCACCTTATTTAAAGAGGGCATATTATTAAAATCAGTATATTTCTCTTTATTTAAGAAGTTATTCTCTAATATAGTTATATCTTTAGAAATTATTACTTTTTGTTTCGAAAGGTTATATATTTCATACGCGGTACCTTTACAGCTTATTATTACGCCTTTATATGCTTTAGGCTTTAGTTTATTATTAAGGGTTTTATTCTTATAAAATATAGTGCTTTTAAATACCTTTATTTTATCTAAGTCTTCTAAACTTAAAGCTATATTATCCTTTTTTTCTGTAGGGGATAAAAAGCTTATATCAAAATGCGGGGACCTATTATATATATATATAGCTGCTAAAACAATCGTACTTTATAGGTACTTTAGTAGATTTAAGGTAAAAAGCATAGCCCGGACTTTATTAAGTATAGTCTTATTTATGCTTTTTATTTTGCCGTTAGAATAAGGGGTATATGCAGGACTTATATTATATATAAGGCCGTGTTTTAGGCAATATAGGTTTATATTATATATAAATCCTCGTACAATATTAAAGAAAACATCTTTTATAGTAGTCTTATTTATGTTATTTTCTTATTCCTACTAATATTTTAAGACTTTAAGCAGACATTCTGCCTTACCTTTTATAAGGTATATTCGTAGATATCTAGTTTTAGCATTTAAAAGGAATATAAAGTATGTATACTTGTTATAAGTAGGGGTTTTTATATAGCCTTTAATATTAGTATATATTTAATCTAAGAACAGGTATTTTCTTTTTAAAGAAGTCTTTTTCTTTTTATCTGTTTGTTTAGCTTTAATATAAGCTTTATACTGCTTTATCTTTATTATATTAGCTTTGTTTATCTTTCTATTAAAATACCTTTCTCTTAAGTATCTATATAGTGATTTATAATTTATATATCCTAGTCTTTAATACTAAAAAAGTATATCTATAGTCTTCTTTTTATCTATAAACTTTTTATCTTAATTTACAAGGGCATTATCTAAAGGTATATTGTCTTTAGGTATATTGTTTATAGGTATATCGTTTATAGGTAAATTGTTTTTAAGTGTATTGTTTATAGAGCGTTTTATATTATATATTCTCTTATTAATTTAAAAGCGAGTCTTTATAACTATAAGAATATAATATAGGCTGTTTTTAATAAAGCCTAATATAAGTATATTTGCCTTTTTATTTAAGAGAGTAATATTATCTTTCCTTATTAAAGCAAAGGTATTATAAAGTGATAATTAACTTATTATATTATTACCAATTAAGAGTGTAAAAAGGCAGTTCTTTAATATATAGTATATATTGCTATTAGAAAGGTTAAAATATAAATTTCCTATGCCTTTAACTATTATAAAAGACGCTTTTTCTAAGTTAATAGTTATATCTATATATCTTTATAAGAAGCGAGGAGTGATTAATTATATACTATATACTTAAAAGCCCATATATTTAAAATAAGGTTATATATATTCCCTTTTTTTATTTTTATAATATTCTTATTTAACTTAAAAATAACCTAAGAAAGAGCGGAAAGAAGAGGCTTTAAAAGTTTTATAATATTTCTAATATAAGCTTTCTCTTTCTTTTTTAAAGAGGTATATAAAAGAGGTAAATATTTAAGGGGATAGAGGGTATAAAGGGTATAAAGGGTATAAAGGGTATAGAAAGTATAATAAGTATAGAGGGTATAGAGGGTATAGAGGGTATAGAGGGTATAGAGGGTATAAAGGGTATAAGAAGAGGGTTATTTACTTAAGCTAAGGAATCGGTAATATAAAGTATTTCTTTAAAGAGAAAGGACTCTTTAGAGGGGGAAACTCGTTTTTTTTTTCGGCCTTTAACTACTATATTTCTAGTAACTAAAACTCTCTCTCGAGAAGACTCTCTTAAGGAGGCTATAGGCGTAGAACGCTTATTATTATTATTTAAGTAGTCTTAAAAAGATTAAATCGGAAGAGACCTTTTATAAAAGAAAGAAGAAAAAGATGCTTTTAGTTTAAAACCTACTACCTTTACCTTATCTTTCTTTTCCTCGAGCTAAAAATAGTCTTTTATAGTATAGCCCTTTTTCTTATAATTCTTTTAAGTCTAGATACTTAGGAAATATCAGGGCTTCTTAGTAATAAGAAGGCTTTAGGAGGCTGAAAGGTCTATAGAATAAAGAAGGATAATAAAAATAATATAACTAAGTATAAAGCTCGCTTTATAGCATAAGGCTATAAGTAAATATACGGCTTAAATGATATCGAAACCTTCTTTATAACCGCTAAACCTAAGTTTACCAAACTTTTATTAATGCTACCTATAACTATAAATTAGCAAATTCTATAATATAATATAAAAAATGCATTTATGTATATAGATATAGATATAGAAATATATATAAATATATTATAAGGTTATAAAGACTATATTATAACTAAAAACCTTAAGTATGAAAATAAAAATAAGCAGTATAATAAAAATAAAAAGCTAGTTGCAGAACTAAAGAAAGCTTTATATAGTCTTAAATAAAGTCCGATGCTTTAGTATAATTTATTATCTAAGGTCTTAGGTAAGTAAGAATTCTCCTACTTACCTATAGACGAAGGATTATTTATAAATAAAAAGCTATATATAGCTATATTAGTTTATAGAGACGATTTTCTATTCTTTAGGCCTATAAAGGATTCTATAACTTATATAGTAAATAAAATAAGATAAGTCTTTAAGATTCAATCTTTAAGTAAAGTAAAAGACTTCTAAAGAATTACTATAACTATAAATAGAGCGAAAAGAGATATATATATATCCTAAGAAAAATACACTCTTAATAAGATAAAGGAATTTAATAAACAAAATATAAGGTACTTAAAAACCTTTACTATAAAGGGAATGAAATTAATTAAAATAAAAGACTATATAGCTATAAAAGAAGATATCCTATTATATTAAATGTAAATAGGCTTGCTATTATTTTAGCACTGTTTTTAAGGCTAGATATATTATACGCAGTAATATTATATGCTAGATTTGCTTTAAATCTAGAAATACTATATTTTAAAGCACTAAATATAATCTAGAAATATCTTAATAAGGATCCTAGCCTAGGCATATACTATAACTAAAATATAGCATTTAATATGCTATTATTTAGAGCCTATACTAATGCTAATTAAGCTAGCGATCTTATAGACCGTAGGTTAGTCTCCGGATACTATTCTTTTATAAATAATAACCTAATAAGCTAGGCTTGCTAAAAACGAAATTCTATAGCACTCTTTATATATAAGCTAAATATATAGGCCTTAAGGAGGCTAATAAAGAAGCTTTATATTTATATAGCTATTTTAATACTATAGTAAAAGGAATTTTAATATTTATACCTAAAAATAAAGTTCTTATAATTTTTATAGATAATTAATCTGCTTTAAAAATAGTAGGAAATCCTAAATTATATAAGCTAACAAAAATTATAGGCTTAGCATATAATTTTAAACGTAATAGTATTAAAAAAAGGAAATAAAGGTCTATTATATAATATTTAAAAATAATATAGCAGATATATTTACTAAGGGATTAGGTTTTATACTATTTAGTAAATCCCTAAGTTTACTAAGAATTAAAGAGGTTATAATATAAATTCTTATTATAAAGGTTTTTAGCTATTCTTTGCTTTTTTTAGCTTTCCTCTTTATATCCTAAGGTTTTTTACCTATATAAAGGTTTTTCTTAGCTTATAAAGTAAAGAGGTATTACTTAAATAACAAGTTTTCCCCTTTAAGAAAGATTTAAAGCTTTAAGTTTTTCATTATTAAAAATAAGTTTTCTTAAGGTATAAAAAAAGAATATTTCCTTATTCTAAAGGTTTTACTTTACTTTAGTTAGTAAATTTAAAGCGCACTTATATACTATAAGTACCCTTTAAGGGGGGTTATAATAAAGTAAAATATACTCTCTCGTAGCCTATAGGCTAAATATAGCATATATAACACGCGATATAAATACGCTAAAATATATATTAAATCCGCTATCTTATTCTATATACTTTATATACTCTTCTATATTATTTTAGGCTTATATAAGCAAGATATAATCAGATTAGGAAGAGGTATATATAGGGACTATATATATAATCTATATTAAGTTACTGCGCTACCTCGTATTCCTTACGGAATTAATCCCTAGGCCTATAAATACAATATTAACTTAATAACAGCTATTAGCCTACTATGTATGATTGAGCTAAACCCGGGGCCTTTTTCTAAATCACTTAAGTTACTTTTAGCTTAGAAATTGTCTATATAAGAAGGCCTTAGTCCTCCCTTTACCTTAAATCGATTCTTAACCTTATATAAATATATCGCACTTATTTCTTTATATTTTCACATACTCTTTATATATTTATAGTCCCCTTACTTATAGCTATATGCCTACTTTTTTTTGCACCTATTTGCTACTTAAATAAAAAGCAAAACTAAACTATAGAATTTATATTATAATTCTATTCTGCTAATTTTCCGGACTTATACTAAGTTAATATATTAATAGCCTTATAGTTTAGCCTTAATCATTCCTTCTTCTTAGTAATTTATATAGCCTTAAGTAAGCGAGTTATAAGAATAAGAATAAATAACAGGCTTTAGTTTTTAAACAACTACTTATACTTATAAAACTAAGAGGTCTTATAAAAAAAAGCTAAATTAGCTATTACTTATACTTAAGTGGATATAAAGAATAAATATAATAAAAAATACTATTTATTAAAGTTTAAGTCTAGCGATTAAGTTTAGCTATAGCTTAGTAAAGGTTTATATATTGTTAATATTAAGCTAGCGAAACTTAAAAAAAGATATAGTAAGCTGTTAAAAGTTACCGCTAAAGTAAGATAGCTTATATACCGGTTAAATATAAAAAGGTCTTTTAATACCTATTTAATCCTTTTAATAGTATAACTACGCTTAGTAAATAAGCTAGCTATATACTTAAGGCTAGTTTAAAACGAAAAGATACTTTACTTAAATAAGTAAAAAGTTAAAAAAATCGTATAAAATCGTATAATAAGGGAAGTGGTAAAAGACTATAAACAAAGTTTCTTATAGCTTAAAAAGGCTCGCTAATTAGCTATAACTTATAAGTAAACGGAAAAGCGGTCTTCTTACTAAAGATTATAAAAGCCTTTAAGAAAGTATAGAAGGAGTTAACTACTTAAGTAGTTCGGACGAAAGTATAATACGCGGCCTTTATAACTTAATATAAAACTCTTTAACTAAGAGAATAAAGCGGTTAGGCCTAAGTATAAGACTTAAAGACTACTATAAGATATAAAAAACTATAACTTACTAGTCTTAAAGTAATTAATTACTTAAATAAATATCCGCCGCTATTTATATTAAGCAATAAGGCCTTTTTAGCCTTATAATATACCTATTTAAATTCTTTCCGCTACTTACGTTTTCTCTTTTATTTCCCTTCTTTTATAACTATATATTTATTAACCGCCGGCCTTAGCTTGCTATACCTTACTTATTTTTATATATATAGCCTTTTTTACTTAAAGTTTATAATCTCTATACTTTTATTTAAAGTCTTTTTATTGTTTAATATCTTTTATAGCTAGAACTCGTTATTTTTAATAACCTTTTTAGCTTACTTTTATTTAAGCCTTTACGCTTTTAATATAAGGAATATTAAAAAGCGCTTAAGCTTTATATAAAAATAAGGTGGCTATACTTTATAGCCTTAGGTCTTTTAGCGAGAGCTACAATCTTAAGGTTTAAGCTTTTATATAAACCTATACCGCTTTTTATAGCCGCGCTTAAGCTAATAAACTTAACTTAGATTATAGCACTATAAAAAACGGCTTATACTATTCTCTTTAAATACTTAACTTAAACGACTTCCCCCTTAGCTTTATACTATAGCGTAGTTTAAATAACTATTTTCGTAGTAACCTAGCTATACCTCCCGCTTAGTTCTTACTATTTTAAAGCCCCCGCCGCCTATAGAATTTCTAAGGTATAGCTAAAAATCTTTATTAGCGGAATAACTAGCTAATACTTAACGCTTTTAAGCTAGCGAACCTTATTATAGTCTTAAGATCTATAGTAGCTATTATAGATAATAAAAACCCGTTTTAGCTAAATAACTAAAATAATATCCGCGCTATTCTTAACTATATATTTAAGGCCTAGCTAAACTAGTTAATAGCTAGGTTTATAATAGCGTCTTAAGATACTATAGCTAAAACCTTATTTTCTTTTATACGTAGTTTAGCCCGCGTTTTAAAATGCCCCTCTTAGCTTATAGCCGCTATAAGCTTTAAAGATCTTTTTAGTCTTACTTAGTATATACCTTTCCCCGTTTAACCGGCCGCTATACTTAGCCTAGCTATATAAAGGTATATAAGCGCCTTATAATAGTTTATCCGCCGTCCGCTTTTAACTAAAGGAGATAATAATAACTAGCCTTACGATATATTCCGCCGCTTAATCTTATAAAAGCTACTAATAGTAACTAATTTAATCCTTAATAAGCTTAGCTTTAAAAAACTATATTTAACCTTCGAAGATATAATAATAAGAAGGTTCCGCCTAGATATAAACTACGCTTAGTTCTACTTATAAGCTTATAAAAAGTTAAAACGCAACTTAACTTTATTTTAAGCGATAAAGTTCCTAGGTTTTAATATCCGCCTTATTAGCCGTACTAACTATATACTTTATATTCTTACCTTTTAGGCCTTTTTTATATTAAGGTTTTTTAAGACTATTAAAAACGTTTAAACCCTTAAAAGTAAGGATATAAGTACTAAGGCTATTAAAAACCTTATTACCCGCTTTTAAGCGGAGATATAAACGTTTAATACCTTTATACGAACTATACTTATTATAATTAGCAGAACAACTAAGCCTTACCTTAATAATATCTTAGTAGTAAGATATATATTTATCGGCGGAAAAGCATAAGTAATAGCGCTATATAAAAAGGATAGTAAGTTAAAAGGTCTAGCGATAAAAAGCGGAGGATAGGTATAATAGCTATAATAAGGAAAATATAATGTCTTACTTATTAGCAGCTTATAAAGCTAATAAGAAATATAGAGGACTTAGTAAAAGATTAAAAAAAAACGGCGTAAAAAGTAAGTAAAATAATAATAGAAGATAAGGCCTAAATAATTTAGTCTCTTATAATATATCTTACTATAAGAAATAAATATTTCTTAGTAATATAACCTCTTATAATTTAAAAGGTACTTAAACGTAAACTTAGAAAAAAGTTAAAAACCTTATTACTAGTTTTAGCTAAGCACTTAAATCGCCTTAATAAGATAAAACGCATAACTATATAGATAGTAAAAACCCTTAATAAAGCTATCTACTTCCTTTTCTTAGCGGCTTAATTACTATTAGTAAAATAAGCCTAAAAAACTATTAAGAGGTTAAGGATAGTATACTATAAACATAGTATAAAGATATTATAATAAAGCTATTACTTAGCGCCCTTTTTTATTGATTTTTACTTTAACTTAATAAGAATATTAGTTTTTTTCCTTACTTTAGCGAGATTATTATAAAATCTAAGCGGCTATACTTAAACTCCTCTTTAAGCTTTTAAGGAGCCCTTATAATACCTTATAGCGGGAACGCTTAAAGCATATACTATAAAAACTCGCTTAAGGAAACGCAATAAATACTATAAAGTAAATCTTATTAAGGTTTTAAAAATATAATTATAAATACTTAAAAGGCCTTTTATCTATAGTTTATAACGTTTTTAACTATAAAAAACACCGCGGAGACTATTAAATAGATTCCGCCGGTATTTTTAATAGATATTTAAGGGTTTCCGTAAGATATCTTAACTAAAGTTTAGCCTATTTTTAACAAAGGAAATACCTAGGAAAACCTAGGAAAGACTTTACTAGGATTTTTACGGGATATTTAAGGATATTTAAGGGATTTCCCTAACTATAGTTTAAATTGAGGAGCAAATAGGTGCAGAAGAGAGCAGGCTTATAGCCACGAGTAAGGGGATTATAAAGATATAAAGAGTGTGCGAAAGGGTAGAGAAATAGGTAAGATATGTATATATAAGGTTAATAATTAATTTAAGGTAAAAGGGGGACTAAGGCTTCCTTATATAGACAATTCCTAAGCTATAAGTAACTTAAGTAATTAGGAAAAAAGCCCCCTATCTAGCGCAGTTATGCATAGTAGGCTAAAAGCTATTATTAGGTTAATATTATATTTATAAGCCTAGGGATTTATTCCGCAAGGAATACGAGGTGGCGCAGCGACTTAGCACGGATTATATATATAGTCTCCACACACACCTCTTCCTAATCTGCTTATATCTTGCTTATGTATAGGTGGAATAATACAAGGAAATATATATAGTATGTAGGATTATATAGCGGATTTAATGTATATTTTGGCGTATTTATATTATGTGTTATTTATGCTATATTTAGCCTATAGGCTGCGGGAGAGT
>JAPEBW010000571.1:0-46832 GCA_027405785.1 Ophiocordyceps robertsii
ATAAAACCCTTAAGTAGAAGTATTAGCTTCTTTAAGCTAGGATTTCTTTACTATCTTAAATAGTAAAAGTAAAAGGAAATCTAGATAAGATTTTTCTTTAAAAGAGATCTATAAAGATAAAAGATTAGGATTTTCTTTAAAGAACTCTTAAGGTTACTCTCTTTAGAGTAGGATTTCTTTAATTATTTAAATAGTTTCTTAAAGGTTAAGAAGAACCTATAAGAAAAAGACGTTTATCTTTCTAAGTTTAAAAAGACCTTAAAGAGGAGAATGTATAACAGAAACCCTATTCCGTTAGTAATCCTAAGTACTAAAAGTACTAATATCTAGTAAAGTAAATACCGCTAGATATAAAGGAGTAATTAGTAAAGTAGATACCGCTAGTTACGAGTTATAACTATTAAAGTAAATACTAGTAGTTATAAAGAGAGACGATATAGCTTAACGGTTAAAGACGGCTAGTATTAGCTATAAGCGGTATAAGCTAAACGCGCTTATATTCGGCTTAGGTTAGCTTCGGCTAGTAATAGGATTCGTATCGTAAAGATCGACTAATACTTTATATAATCTACTAATACCTTGTATTAAGCTAAGGTAGGAGGCCTTACTTTAAAAGAGGATAAAATCTCGTAAAAGGTTTTAAGATAAGGATATTTAGTCTTATAAGCTAGTCGTAAGTAATAAAGCGTATATTACTTATAACTAGTAATAAAGATAGCGTAAGCTATTTCTATTAGCTTAGGAAGTAGTTTAGTAACCTTATAAGTTATACGGAGTGTAAGTTATAGTTTAATATATAAAAGCATATAAAAGCATATAAAAGCATATAAAAGTGGAACCTTTAGGTAGCCTTAGAAAAGTATAAAAGGAGGTCTTCGCTCCTCTTTCCTTTAACTCCTTTCCTTTCCTTCTTTCTTTTTCTCTAGCTAGTTTTAACCTAAGAAATCCGCATAATAAGATACCCTTACCTTATTCGGTTTAGTAGTTTGCACTAAGTCTTCTTTATCCCTTTTAGTAAGTGAATTTAAATTAGATAAATTATACGAGACTACTTAGCGTACGAGAAACGCTAAGGGTTCCGTAATAATTAAGTATTAATTAGTTATTTTACTAATAAAGATTTTTAGCTATACCTTAAAGAATATATAGGCGGCGGGGGCTTTTAGATAATAAAAGCTAAGTAAGAGGTATAGCTAAATTACTATAAAACCGGCTATTTAAACTATACTATAATATAAAGCTAGGAAGTAAGTAGTTTAAGTTAAGTGTTTAAAGAAGGTAGTATAGGCTATTCTTTATAATGCTAAAATTTAAGTTAAATTTATCGGCTTAAGCGCGGTTACGAAAAGTAGTATAGGTTTATATAAAAGCTTAAACCTAAAGGTTTTAACTTTTATTAAAGGACTTTAAGCTATAAAAAATAGCCGCCTCGTTTTTATAAAGCTTAAGCGCTAACTTATATCCTTTATATTAAAAGCGTAAAAGCTTATAAAAAAGCGGGCTAAAGAAGTAATTATAGAATAGCTAGTTTTAGTTATAATAGATATTAAACGATAAAAAGGCTTAGAATAAGGGTATAAGAATTATAAGCTTAAAGTAAAGAAAGTTATATATATAAGAGTAAGTAAGGTGCGGTAAGCTAAAGCTAGTAGTAAAGGGAAATATAGTTATAAAAGGAAAAAAAGAAAGAAGAAAAGGCGGGCGGCGGAGAGAATTTAAATAAATATACTATAAGGCTAAAAAGGCCTTATTACTTAAGGTAAATAGCGGTATATTATTATTAAAATAACTAATTACTTTAAGTATAGTAAGTTATAGTTTTTTATAACTTATAATAGCCTTTAAGTCTTTTACTTAGGCTTAACCACTTAATTCTCTTAGTTTAAGAGTTTTATATTAAGTTATAAAGGCCGCGCGTTATGCTTTTATTTAAACTACTTAAATAGCTAACTCCTTTTATACTTTCTTAAAGGCTTTTACAATCTTTAGCGAAAAGACTGCCTTTTTATTTACCTATAAGTTATAGCTACTTAGCTAGCCTTTTTAAGCTATAAAGAACTCCTTTCTTAGCTTTCCGCCGCTTTTTTTTATTATATAGCTTTATAAAATTTATTTTACTTTTTACTTATTTAAGTAAGGTATCCCTTTATTTTAAACTAATCTTAAGTATATAGCTAGCTTATTTACTAAGCGTAGTTATACTACTAAAATAACTAAATAAATATTAAAAGACCTTTTTATATTTAACTAGTATATAAGCTATCTTATTTTAGCAGTAACTTTAAACGGCTTAGTATTTTTTTTTAAAGCTTTACTAGTTTACTATCCGCAATATAATTACCCTTACTAAGCTATAGCTAGACTTAATTACTAAGCTTAAATTTTAATAAGCGGTATTTTTTATTATATCTATCCTTTATATTAGCTTAAGATTAAGTAATAGCTAACCTAGCTTTTTTTTATAAGACCTCTTAGTTTTATAGGTATAAGTAGTTATTAAAGAACCGGAGGCTATTATTTATTTTAATTTTTATAATAAGCTTACTAAAAGCTCTGTAAATTACTAAGGAGAAAGAATTATTAAGGTTAAACTAAAAGGCGATTAATATATTAGTTTAGTATAAGTTTAGGAAATCGGCAGTAAAAAATCGTAGCGTGATTTTTATAGTTTAGTTTCGCCTTTCTAATAAGCCGTTAGTTAAAAGGTACTAAGTAGTAAATATAAGAAGCTTTAATCCGAAAGCTAATTATAAAGTCCGCTAAAATGCTAAAGTAAACTTTATATTTTAGTTAAAAATTATCCCCTTTAAAATCCCTAAATTAGCGTGGAGTAGCTTAGTATATTATGCTTATACTTAGTCTTCCGCTATAAACTAGTTATTACTTTAAATAAGGAGATATATCTTTAAGAATTTATTAGTTATAGTTAATAAAGTATTAAGGAAGTTCTTTATAAGATCTTTTTATTAGGATTATTTAGCTTAAACTACTAAGAGCCCGGTAATAAAGTTTATTGCTATTATATAATATAAAACCGGCGGGCTTTAAATTAAGATAAGCTACTTTTATATCTTACTTTAATTAGTTTAGTTATAGTAATAAGCGTTATAGCCGTCTACGACCTTATCTATATATTTACTAAGCTAAAAGATTAAGAAGCTTTAAATAAATCTTATTATATATAAGTATAGCTAGTATAAAAACATTTAGCATAAGCGTCTTTAATAATCTCCTTAGCGTAAGTCTTAAGGATATATAGTTTCCGGCGTTTATTATTCTTTATAAAGTATAATAACCTTTATAACTAAAGAAATAAGAGTTTAAGGATACTATCTTTATCGCTAAGCTATATAATAATCTTTACTTACTATATATCCTTTATATATCCGTTAATTATTTTTTAGCGGAGCGGTAATTTAATTAATACTTTTGCGTAAAGGAATACGCAGTTTATTATCTCGTTTTCTTTAATACGTTTTAATTCCCCTTCTTAGTTTAGTAATACCGGCCTATTATCTTAATACGGTAAATATAAAAAAGCGTTTAGTATAACGTTTTTAATGCTTAAGATATAGTATACCTTAAGCGGGAATTAGTTTAAGTATTAAGATATAAGGATTAGCTTATTATTAGATTTTATATTAATAAGAAATAAGGATTTTTAGTATACGATTCTATAAGTACTTATATAGTTAGTAAAGATAACTACTTATAGCTTTCTTATAAATAGTACTATAGTATATAACTTATAGACTGCTTATACTAAACTAGCTACTTAAAGCTTTATAAGCTAGTATTAAGGCTCTCCGCTTTAAAGGGCGCGGCTTAAGTAAATAATAAGCTAGACCTTCGTTTAAGCTAGTAACGTCCTTTTATCCTATTCGGTGCCTTTTTTTAAGTTAAAGGCTATAGCCGCTACTTTATATTATTAAGATATATTAATTTAAATAAATAGTTATTAAGCGGGGTTAAAGTAGTAAATCGTTTAAGGCTTAGTAAGTTTTTTAGTTAAATTTACGAAGGCCTCTTTTTCTTTTAAAGTAAGCTAAAAAGCGGCTTTTATAGTATATCGAGCCTATCCTTAGCTCCTTAAGGGAACTCCTTCTTCCTATCTTACTTAAAGTAGCTCCGTTTTTCGTTTTTATAAGATATCGACTTTCTTAGCGAAATATAAGACTATATAGCGTAGCTATTAAGTAAGGCCGATTTTTTTCTTAAGCTATTAAAGGTTTTTTAAAAACGCGATATCTTTTAAAGCTTATATATATTTATCTATATTTATTAAGCTAATAGTATTTACCTTAAATTTAAGGAGCTATTTAAATAGGTATACTAAGAAGGACTTTAGTTTAGATTAAGTAATATTAAAGTTATAAAAAGCGCGGAAGACTACCTTTAAGTATTAAAGGTATTCTTTAGCTATATTAAAGTAAATAATAATATCGTTAATATAGGCCGCTATATATTCTTAATATCTATAAAGAACGTAACTAATAAACCTTTAAACGTATACCGGGGAGTTCTTAAAACTTATAAGTATTATTAATAATCTTTTTAGCTTATAATAGCTTATAAATATAAACCTTTTTTAGTAGTCTTAGTAAACTAAGAACTAATAAAAAAACGATTATACGTTTACTATATTAATAAACCTTTTTCCTTAAAGGCGTTTAATTATATTGCTTTAAAAAGGCATTAAGTAAGCGTTTAAAGTAATAATAGCGTTAATCTCTTATAAGTTTATAACTACTTATCCCTTTTCTTTTCTATATACTATCTTTTATACTATAAATACCGGCGCTATAAATAAAGTCGGCTTATAAACTTATTTTAATCGTTTTTATTTAGTTAATTAGCTAAATATTATATTTACTATCTCTTTATCCTTATCGCTTAATAGATATAATCTTAATATAACTTATTAGTATTGCTATCTTTTTACTAAAAGAATATATATATATTCGGATTTATCTATATATATTACTCCCTTATCCCTTTAAAGGTAAGGAAACAATTAAAGGATATCTTAAACCTTTAATATATATTTTAAGTTCTTAGTATAAATCCGGACGCTCTTATTAGTAGTAAGTTTAAGTAAGTCCTTAGTTCGGCCGATTTTAAGCTTATAGTTTACAATTAAGGAGCAAATAGGTGCAAAAGGGAGCAGGCTTATAGCCACGAGTAAGGGGATCATAGAGATGCAAAGAGTGTGCGAAAAGGTGAAGAAATGGGTGAGATATGTATATATAAGGTTAATAATCTATCTAAGGTAAAGGGGGGACCAAGGCTTCCTTATATAGACAATTCCTAAGCTATAAGTGATTTAAGTAATTTAGAAAAGAGCCCCCTGTCTAGCGCAGTTATGCATAGTGGGCTAATAGCTGTTGTTAGGTCAATATTGTATTTGTAAGCCTAGGGATTAATCCCGCAAGGAATACGAGGTGGCGCAGCGACTTAGCACGGATCATGCATATAGTCTCCACACACACCTCTTCCTAATCTGCTCATATCTTGCTTATGTGTGGGTGGAATAATATAAAGAAATATGTATAGTATGCAGAATTGTATAGCGGATTTAATGTATATTTCAGCGTATTTATGTTATGTGTTACTTATGCTGTATTTAGCCTATAGGCTGCGGGAGAGTATATTTTACTCCCTTATATTTACTATAAGATCTTTTTATAAGAAGTCCTTAGCGGGGTCTATCCTATTTAGAATTTCTATAAAGACTTTTACTAAAAGAGTTATAGCGTTAACCTCTTTATATAGCTAAAACTACTTATTAAGGTCCGTAATTATCCTTACCTTTTAGCTTTAGCGGAGTATTAATAGTTCTTTAAAATAGTTTATCGTTATAAAGCTCTTATAATCTTATATTATTATTTAAGTAAGCTAAAAGTCGTTAAGGAAGAATATTATATTATGCCTTAATAGTAGCGCCTATACTTCTATAAGTAAAGTATAGCTAAAATTAACTAAAATCGTTATAGTAACTAAGTAAATTACCCGTTTATATATTACTAGTCTTAGCTAAACTATTTTAACTTTAGCTTTAATCTCTTTATAAGCCTTAATTTATAAGATTAACGTAAAGTTAATAAGGTTCTCTTAATAAAAAACTAAAAGGTCTTAGCTAAGTAATATATTAGCCGCTAAGCGTTTTACTATTTAAGCGCTAATCCTTATTTTTATAATTATAAAGCTACCGTTTAGCTTTCTTAGTATATACGCGGTAAATTCTACTTATTTAATAGTAGCCGTCTTTCTTACTCCTTAAATAGGAATTTATTAAGAGGAGTTTATAGTTATATTTTAAAAGGTCTTTACTAAGTTAGCTTAAACGAGGCTTTAGTCTACCCCGGTATTTATATAGGCTTTAATACCTATCTTAGGCCCTTCCTTTTTATAAACTAATAAGCGTATATAAGTAAATCGTAACGGCTTATTAAAGCTTAATAATTAAATATTAAAAAAAGCTTTAACTATTTAAACGCTTTATAGCTTTTAAATAACTATATATTATACTAAGCTATATCTTTATATAGTAATATCTTAGCTAAGGTTAAGGGGGTATTTATCTTTAATATATTAGTAAAGCTTATTCTTTAAAGGGAATACTTCGATATAAAATCTATATACTTTATTAGCCTTTTAAACTAAGTCTATTATAGTATAGATTGCGGTTTCTTTTAAGCTTTTATTAGTATCTATCTAAGCTCCTTTTATATTATACTCTTTATCCTTTAAATAGTTATTAGCCTTTATTATAGTTCCTTCCTTAATTATAAGGTATACCCGCTTTAGCTTTAGTATTAGCGAGTATATAGTCTTAAAAGTTCCTTTTTTTTAAGCCGGAGGACCTTAGCTTATATTCTTAGCTATTTAAATAAGTTTCTCTCTTAACTTAGTAAGCGCTATAAAGCTTATAGTATATCCGCCTTTACTAAGCGGTTTAAAAACGTAACCTATAGCCTTAATAAGCCCTTAATAGATAGCTAAGGCGTCTTAAACTATTCTTTAAGTGCGTATAAAGTATAACTAATTAGCCCTTATCTTTTTATTAGTTAGACCTATTCTTTTCGCGCTAATAAGTACCTTTAAAATCCTTAAGTATATTTAACTTATAGCTAAAAAAAGAATTTCCTTATATTTATTAATCTATTTATTAATATCCTTATTTTATATTAAACGTTATAAGGATTCTTATAAATAGACGTTTAGCGTTTAATAGATTATTAAAATTAAGTAGTTTAGCTAATAAAGCGCGGCCTTAGCTTTATATTATAAGCGCGATATTAAAGAATTAAAGTTAGACTTTATTACTATATCTTTAATAGTAAAGTGCTTTTTATTAAGTGCTTATATTACTATAATTTAGCGGATTCCGAACTATTTTTATAAGGCGGAGACTTATTAGCTTAGTTTAACGCTAAGCTCGCTAAGTTCTTTTTATTATAGTTTTAAGAGGTCTTTAAAATACTATTTCGCCGTACTTCCTTAAAGGAAGGAGGTTAATTAAATAGCTAATTTATCCGTATAAGCTTCGCCTTTATTAGCGTTTTAGCGTATAAAGTTAATAAAATAGTCTACTCCTTAAAATATATTAGCCTTATTAATTTTTAAAACTTTATTAAAAGATGCTTTTAGCGGTCTTAATAGGTTAAATCTCCTTATATCCTTAGCTTATAGTTAAGGATTTTCTTAAGGCTTAATAAGCATATCTTTTTTTCTTAGCACTTAAAAGAGACTAAGGAGTTATTCGTTCGATATTACTACTATTCTTATTAAGGGGCTTAAGGCTATACTTAGTCTTAGTATCTATATACTAAGTATAAATAGGTTTAGCTTACTAAAAGTATCGCTTATTATATCCTTATCGCTTATTATTAAGGTCTTAGTTTTAATACTTTCGCTAAGCACTTAACTCTTTATTTTATACGCGTTTTAAAATCCGGTGCGCCGCGGGGCCTTAAGCGTAAAAAGCTTGTTTTTATTAATTAAAGGTTTTAAAAATACCTTAATTAGCGCGGCTATAGCGGATAAGGCTAAATAGTAATACTAAATTAAAAAAACTACTAAGTATTATTTAAAGTAGATTTCCGGTAAAGGACTTTAAACTAAACTTTATTAGTAATATATAGTAAAAATATCCGCTAAGCTTATTATCTTAAAGAAAGAGCGACTTTATTATAAGCTTAATCTAAAAAGTATTTAATAAGTAAGGAGCCGGATAGTTTTTAGGTTAGCTTATTCTTACTTTTTTTATTTAAAGAATAATCGATTTATTTAAGTAATACTAAATTTAGTTTACTTAGTTATAGTCTATCCTTTATTAGTATTTTAAAAGCGGATTGCCTTTTAAAAGGCAGTAGTCTTAGCTTAGCTAAGCAAGACTTATTTTATATCCCGTTTAGCTTTATAAGCTATCGCGGTATAGTACCTTAAAAAAAGGTAAAGGACATTATTAAACTAATATACTTAGTAAGCCGCGGCCTTTTCCGCTTTTATAGCCTACTTATCTTAAAGTTTTATTATAAGCGCGTTAAAGAAAAGGTGCTTATTATTAAGGTTAGACTTAAAGGCTAATAAGAGCTTTTTATTAAAAAAAATATCGTTTAATATCTAACTTCCTATAAGATAAGTACTTAATCGTGCGATATAGTCGCTTTTAGCTTAGCGGATATTTAAGGGATTTTTATTTAAATAAGTAGGAATTGCTATTATTAACTATACCTTATAGCGTAAAGATAAAAAGATAAAGCGCGGACTAATTACTACTAGTTAAGGCTAATACTATAGATAAATTACCGCTAGTTAAGCCGGTATAATAAACTAATTACTATACGTAAATATATATAAAGGTTTAAAAATAGTAAAAAGCTTATTTTTTCTTTAAAGTATAGCTAGCTACTTTATACTTAGTTCTTTAAGCTAATTTTAAGGATTTTTAACTATACTATCCTTTTATTTATCGTTAATATATAGATAAACCGTAAATATCCTCGTAAAATTACTTAATAAACTAAGTATAAGCTTAGTTAAAAATACTATAAACTATAATTAAGGAAATCCTTTAAATATCCTTAGATGTCCCTTAAAAATCGCGGTAAAGTCTATCCTATATTTTCTAAGGTGCTTTTATAATTAAAAACGGGTTAAACTATAATTAAGATATCCTATAAAAATCTATAAATATTCTATAAAGATAGAGTTTTACTATTTACACTTATATATATCTCTATTTATACTCACGCCTTATTTTAAAAATACGTACTAACGCTAGCCCGCCCCGCTTATTTATACCGCCTGCGTATAGTTAGTACCCGTACCTTTAAAATGCCCTCGCCCGCCCGCGCCTATATATATAGCCTATATACGTAGCCTATACGCAGCGCTTTTAGCTATAGCTTAATTCGCTTAAAAAACGCATCTTTAAAGCTCTTGCGAGATACGCATATAACGCGGCCTATTAATTAATCCGGGCCCTCTAGCCTTTACGGCTATATAGGCGGGCGCGGCTACTTAATCGCCTCCTACGTAGCTGCCCTTAACGAAGTTGCCTTTAATAGTGCGAGCCGCTTTAACGAAGCTGCCCTTAATAAAGCTGCCTTTAATAAGACGAGCCGTTTTAACGAAGCTGCCCTTAACGGTGCGAGCCGCTTTAACGAAGCTATAGCCGCGCTATTATTACCGCGTCCTCTTTTTAATCCTCTTCCCCTTATATTTCCTCGGCTAGTCGATTATTATAGTAACGCTATAAGAGACCTTAAGCTACGGCTAAGTTTATTAATCTCGTCGCGCGAGAGCTGCTTATAAACGCTCGCGTTAAGGCGCTTATAGCTAGCTAGGCTTACGTTAAGCGGCTATAAAACGAGCCGGCTATAAGGCCCTTTATAGCGCGGGCCTTGCTTCGTCTTAGAATTTAAGGGTCCTTAGTAAAGGTAGCTTATTATTTTTTAGCCGGCCGCGTATAGTTATAATAATATTAAGATTGCGGATTTAAAGTAATAGCTCTTTAAGGTCTTAAGGGTAGTTATTAGCAAGGAATATATAGAAAAAAGGGGGGTCTTTACTAAAAGCTTCTTAAGCTACTATTATAAGAGAATATTACGCTTCTTAAGCGTTAACCCGGCTTATAAGCATTAAAGAATTATATACGTATAAGGCAGCTTAAGCTACTATATTAATCGTTTGCTATAAAGCTTTAATAGCTATAGCTTTCGTATTAATAAAGGTATTATAGTAAGGGTAAGCTTATATTACGTAGTAATTAAATTAATTGCTTAATATATAACCTTAATAGTAAGGTCCTTAAGTTAAGATACTTAGTTAAGGAACCTACGCTTTTATTATATCTTTTACTAAGCAGCTATTTATATATAGGATCTTTCTTTATTTTTAATTATCTCGATAAGGGCATCGTAAAGATAATAAAAGTTAAACGTGCTTATAACTAAGTAAGACTTTACGTCTTTATATATAGTCTTAATAAGGCTATTAACTCGTTGCTTAAAGTTATAATAGCGGCTAATAAAGTAGCTTACTTACTATTCGCGCTACGGTATATATTCGTTAGAGATATAGGTTATAATATAGCTTTAGTATTAACCGAATCTTTTATTAAGCTGCTGCTATGCCTTATAGAAATCCGCTTTTGTTTAAGAGTAAATAACGCGCTTTTAAGTAAGTAGTATACCTTTACAGCTAAATTCCACTCTCCCGTTATCTAAGCTAAAAGAAGTTAAGGCCGCTATTATAGATATCGTAGCGGCGCCTTATTCGGTAGCCTTTTAAGCGAGGATTACTTTAGCCTTTACGGTTATCCTATTATTAGTAAGATTATTAAGGCTATTAAGATTAACTAAGTCTTTTTAGCATAATTAAATTCGAGCTTAAATATTGCTATTAATATAATAAACGTAGAGTTATAGCTATATTAATAAGAAAATAGCAAGGAGGGCGTTTTTAAAAGCAGCTTTTTTATCCGTAATAACTATAAAGGGCTTTAGTACCTTAATATATACTTAAAGAGCGTTAAGGGACTTATAAAGCTACTAATATCCTTCTTCTTTCTTTATATTAATAAGGCTAAAAGCGAAGTTCGCTAAGGACTTTTAGTTAGTAACTTTAATAACTTAAAATAAAAAGAGCTTAAAGCGATTAGTCTTATATATATTATCGAGGCTAAGAACCTTAAGGAAGCGTTTTTATATCTCGATATACTAAGGGCAAGTTTAAAGCACGCTTTATACCTTATTTTTATTATATAGGTCGAATTTAATATAATAAGGAAGATCGCTTACTTAAAGATACTTAATAAACGCT
Organism: Ophiocordyceps robertsii; assembly: GCA_027405785.1. Lineage (NCBI taxonomy): Eukaryota > Fungi > Ascomycota > Sordariomycetes > Hypocreales > Ophiocordycipitaceae > Ophiocordyceps > Ophiocordyceps robertsii. The sequence continues at coordinate 11,329 of JAPEBW010000571.1, forward strand.
TATATTGCTATCTTACCGCTAAGGGCTTTAAAACGAAGCGTTTAGCGATTATTATAGACGTCCTAAATCCGAAAAAAGGCTATATTAAGCTTAGCATTACGTAAAATGCTTAACATCTTTTAACTCGGCAGCGCTTTATATTTCGAGAGGTTCCGCTTTAGGGCTTACTATGCTATAGTGCGGCGGCGGTAAATATTATATGCTAAGGGATTAAGCGAGGGCCCGTAGTTATAGTAAGCCTTAGTAATATAGAAATCTTACTTTTAGTTAGCACTTTTATTAGTAGCTTTGTCGGTAGCTTCGTTAGTAGCTTTGTTAGTAGCTTTGTTAGTAGCTTTGTTACGTAAAGCTATTATAAGAAGGCGGAAAGGATAGTCGAGCTTTTAAGTAAAAGGCTTATAAAGCCTTATACTTATAAAAGCTCGCTATAGGCTACGATTATAGATAAATATAATTCGTGTTATAAGGGATATTCTATTAATATCTCGCTTTTAAAAACTCGACCGCTTAATAATAGCAGCTTTATTCTTACGAAGGAAGCTTTAAATAAAGTTATATGCCTTATTATAGGTTATAAAGCCCGGGGAGGGCGGTAAAAGCGGGATTTATAAGGCATCGTAAGGAGTAAGGGCATCGTCGCCTTAAGGTAAAGGGGCCCCTTCGCCTTAAGGCGAAGGGGCATTAAGGAGAAAGAGAAGAGGGTCTATCGCGGCGCTAGTAATAGCTTCGAACTTTATATATATAGGTGCGTTACGTTATATATAAGCTGCGTGTATAGGCTATATATATATAGGCGCGGCCTTATATATAGGCGTAGGCATTTAAAAGGTATAAGTACTTACTAAGCGCGGGCACTATAAGTTAGCGGGGCGGGCTAGCGTTAGTACGTATCTTTAAAATAGGGCGTAAGTATAAATAAAGATATATATAAGTATAAATAGTAAAACTTTAAAGATATTAGCGGGATCCGCTTAGTAGTTTTTATAGCGTCTTTTATAGTTAAAAACGTTATAAACTATAGTTAAATAGGCTTTTAAGCCTTTATAGTTATATCTTAGAAACCTTAGCGGGGTTTAACTAGTAATATCCGTTATATCTCTTTAAGCGAGCCTTTATAGTACGTGCTTTAAGCATTTTCGTTGCGGGGTTCCGTAAGGCTCTTAAAGGGTAAATTAAGAAGTCTAGGCGTAGCTATATAGATTCCGTAATATATTATATATAAGGCCGTTTTTTAAGTAATATAGTTTTATATTATATAGAAATTCCCTTATATTATTAAAGAAAACTTCTTTTATAGTAGTCTTATTTATATTATTATTAAGTTCTTACTTATTTTCTAAGAATTTAAGTAGATATTTTACCTTACTCTTTATAAAGTATATTCTTAGATTTCTAATTATAGTATTTAAAAAGGATATAAAGTATATGTATTTATTATAAGTAGGGGTTTTTATAGGGCCTTAAATATTAGTATATATTTTATCTAAAAAGTGATATTCCCTTTTCGAAAGAGTCTTTTTCTTTTTATTTATTTATTTAGCTTTTATATAGGCTTCGCATTGCTTTATCTTTATTATATTAGCTTTATTTATATTAATATTAAAATATCTTTTTCTTAAGTATCTATATAGTAACTTATAATTTATATATCCTAGTCTGTTATGCTAAAAAGGTATATTTATAGTCTTCTTTTTATCTATAGACTTTTTATCTTTCTTTATAAAGGTATTGTCTATAAGTATATTGTTTATAAGTATATTGTTTATAAGTATATTATTTATAGGTGTATTGTTTATAGATATATTATTTATAGGTATATTGTTTATAGAGCGCCTTATATTATATATCTTTTTATTAATTTAAAAGCGAGTCTTTATAACTATAAGAATATATTATAAGCCGTTATTAATAAAGCCTTATATAAGTATATTTACCTTTTTATTTAAGAGAGTTATATTATCTTTACTTATTAATATAAAGGTATTATAAAGAAATAATTAGCTTATAATATTAATACTAACTTAAGGTATATAAAGGCAGTTCTTTAATATATAGCGTATATTGCTATTAGCAAATTGGAAATAAAGATTTTCTACGCCTTAAAGTATAATAAAAGACGCTTTTCTATTAATAATAGTTATATATATATCTTTATAAGAAGAGAGGAGTGATTTATTATATATTATATACTTAAAAGCCTATATATTAAAGATAATGTTATATATATCCCCTTTTTTTATTTTTATAATGTTTTTATCTACCTTAAAAATAACCTAAGAAATAAAAGAAAGAAGAGGCTTTAAAGGTCTTATAATATTTCTTATATTAGCTTTCTTTTTCTCTTTTAAAGAGGTATATAAAAGAGGTATATATAAAAAGGGTATAGTAGATATAGAGGGGATAAAAGGGATAGAGGGTATAAAAGATATAGAGGGTATCGAGGGTATATTTACTTAAGCTAAGGAGTCGGAAATATTAAGTATTTCTTTAAAAGAAGAGGACTCTTTAAAGGAGGAAACTTATCTCTTTTTTCGGCCTTTAACTACTAATTTTCTAGTAACTAAAACTCTCTTTAAAGAAGACTCTCTTAAGGAGGGTATAAGCGTAAAACGCTTATTATTCTTATTTAAATAGTCTTAAGAAGGTTTAATTAAAAGGGGCCTTTTATAAGAAAAAGAAGCTTTTAGTTTAAAACCTACTGCCTTTACCTTATCTTTATTTTCCTTAAAATAAAAACAGTCTTTTATAGCATAGCCCTTTCTTTTAAAACTTTTATAAAAGACGGGTTTTTACTATATAAAAATAATAGCTAATTAAAAAAGGGACCTTTTTAAGCTTTAATCCTTTTAAACGTATTAATTAAAGAGAAAGAAAGTGATTTTAAAGTATAGGCTTAAGCGTTATCTTAAAAAGCTTAAGAAATGTTAGTTATAAAGCTAAAACAGGAGCTATTTAAGCATTTTAAAATCTCGGTAATAATCACTACCTTAAGGATTTTAATTTCTTATATATTTAGCTAATCGAAAAGCTCTTTTATCTTATTAAGGTATACCTTAATCGAAGTATAGGTTTTAAGGGTTATATTTAATTATTCCTTAATTAGAAGAAAATTCGAGGTAAAATTTACTAAGTTATAAAAGGTTTTTAAAGCTTCTTAAGCTAACTTTAAAGTTATATAGTGTTTTATTTAAGAGAGAGGACTATCTTTAACTATAAGACGTATTAAGGTAAGAATTTCTGCGGATTTAGTATATAGATCTTAAGAGACGGCTTTAGCGGCTTTCTCTTAGATAAAAACGGATTTTATTTAAAGTAACTAAAAGAAATAATTCGAAGAACCTATTAGCTTCTTAAATTAGTAGTCGTTCTTAGTAGCTTTAGTTCTTATAGATTGTTTTAAGAGGTATTCCGGTATAAAAGTTGATTAAAAAGGAGGAGTAAGGAAAAGTAATATTAATTAAAGGGATATCGGTTTAAGGATATAATAAAAAAGGTCTAAAAGTTTAGAAAAATTTGCGTTTAAAAATACGTTTCTTATTGCGTAGAGGGAGAATTTTAAAGAGTTTATTTACTAGTTTTTCAGAGCTTAATAGCCGATTAAAAATCAAGGAGTATAAAGGAGAGATTAAAGAAAAGAGTAAAGGACTTTATATAAAGTAGGCGAAAGAAAAAAAAGAGCTATTAAAAAGCGCGTCTTTAATTATATATAGAAAGGCTTTTAAGAGATTTTTAAAGTTCGATATAGTCTTAAAAATATAGTTATAAAAACATAAGGTGTAAAAAGAAGGAGGAGAGGGGGAAAACTAAGGAACTAAGTCTAATACGATATCGGGAGAATTCCGGAGAAAATACGCTAAGTAAGTGCAACTATAAAAAAAGTAGGAAAGAGTTTTGCTTGAATTTCCTGATTACGTAATAGTTAGAAAACGTTAGTAGGTGTCGGAAGCAAGTCTAGCTAAAAGGAAAGCCGGGCTTATAACTAATTAAGGGGTAAATAAGTATAGAATAGAGTAGGTATATAGCTTTAAGTAAGAGGATTATAAAAATATTTAGAGTGTGCGAAATGGTAAAGAAATAGGTAAGATATGTATATATAAAGTTAATAATCTATTTAAGGTAAAGGTTAGACTAAGGCCTCCTTATATAGATAATTCTTAAGCTATAAGTAACTTAAGTGATTTAAAAAAGAGCCCCTTAATTAGCGTAGTTATGTATAGTAGGCTAATAGCTATTTTTAAGTTAATATTATATTTATAAGCTTAAGGATTAATTCTACAAAGAATACGAAGTAGCGTAGCGACTTAGTACGGATTATATATATAGTTTCTATATATACCTCTTCTTAATCTGCTTATACCTTGCTTATATATGCTTTAGAAAATGAAAGGAAATATATATAGTATATAGAAGTATATAGCAAATTAAACATATATTTTAGCGTATTTATATCACGTGTTATTTATGCTATATCTAGCTTTTAGGCTGTAAGAGAGTATCTTTTACTCCTTTATATAATAAAATCTCTTAGCCTCCTTTTTATAAATCTTAATACTAGCCTTATTATATGCTTTAAGGGCCTTCTCCGGGCCTGTATAGCTAAGGCGGCAATATATCGTCTTATAATCTATATATCGCTAAGTATAAAGTAAGGCTATAAAGCTAAGAGTTATATACGTGCCCCTTAGTCTTATATCTAGGATTATTATAATACCTATCTTTTAAGCGATATTATAGACTTTAGTCTTAAAAGGTATATAGAATAGCCGTTTCTTAATATCGTTTAGTTTAATACTCTTCTCCTTAAAGTACTATTTGCTAATAAGTTAAGCTAAAAATACTAGCGCGTAATAAACATTTAATAGCTTTAATATAACGCTACTAATAATAATCTTTACTATGCTTATAGCTTCTATTTATAGCGGGCTGCTATTCGACGATATTATTAAGAAAGAATTAATAGCCTTTATATTAGTAAACTATTTTAGGTTATTAAGCAGTAAGTCGCGTATTTAAAGTCTATAATAGCTTTATCTTAAATAGGCTTATATTTATCTCTAACCGCGCCGCTTAAAAGATAGCTATTTAACTCGCTACTAGCCGTTATAATAGCCGTACTGCCCGCCTTAGTTCCTTCGTTACTACTTACGGCTTTAGCGGCTTAAAATGCCTTTTAAAACTTTTAGACTTTAAATAAAGGAGTAAAATATACTCTCCCGCAGCGTATAAGCTAAATACAGCATAGATAACACGCGACATAAATACGCTAAAATTGATATTAAATCCGCTATACAATTCCACAGACTATACATATTTATTTATAATTATTATAGGTATATAGAAGCAAGGTATAAGCAGATTAAGAAGAGAAGTATGTGGAGACTATATATATAATCTATACTAAGTCGCTACGCCACCTCGTATTCCTTACAAAATTAATCCCTAAGCTTATAAATATAATATTAACCTAATAATAGCTATTAGCCTACTATATATAATTGCGCTATATAAAAGGCTCTTTTTTCAATTACTTAAGTTACTTATAGCTTAGAAATTATCTTTATAAGGAGGCCTTAGTCCCCCCTTTACCTTAAATAAATCATTAACCTTATATATATATTTTTTACCTATTTCTTTACCTTTTCGCACACTTTTTACATCTTTATAATCCCTATACTTATAGCTATATACCCGCTCTTTTTTATACCTATTTACTTCTTAATTAGTTATAAGCCCGGCTTTTACTACCCTTTATAGTATAAGGATAAAAGAATAAAGCGCGGACTAATTACTACTAGTTAGGGCCGGTACTATAGACTAATTACTGCTAATTAAGGCTAGTACTACGAACTAATTACCGCTAGTTAAGCCGGTATAATAGACTAATTACTATATATAAACATATATAAGGGTTTAAAAATAGTAAAAAGCTTATATTTTCTTAAAAGCATAGCTAGCTACTTTATACTTAGTTTTTTAAGCTAATTTTAAGGATTTTTAATTATACTATCTTACCGTTTATTATTAGTATGTAAATCAACCGTAAATATCCTTATAAAATTACTTAATAAACTAAGTATAAGCTTAGTTAAAAATACTATAAACTATAGTTAAGGAAATCCTTTAAATATCCTTAAATATCCCTTAAAAATCGCGGTAAAGTCTATCCTATGTTTTTTAAGGTGCTTTTATAATTAAAAATAAGCTAACTTATAGTTAAAATATCCTATAAAAATCCTTAAATATCTCTTAAAGATATTAACGGAATCCGCTTAATAGTTTTTATAGTGTCTTTCATAGTTAAAATATTATAAACTATAGTTAAATAAGCTTTTAAGCCTTTATAGTTATATTTTAAAAACCTTAGCGGGGTCCGACTAATAATATTTATTATATCTCTTTAAGCGAGCCTTTATAGTATATACTTTAAGCGTTCTTATTATAAGGTTTTATAAAACTCCTTAAAAGTAAAGTAAGGATTTTTAGTATAGCCGTTTAAATTTTATAATAACTCTTTTAAGTAAGAAAGAAAAGCTAATATTCTTATAAGTTTATAGTAGAAATTAAGTAAAGGGGGTGCTAAGTAATAGCTTTATAATAGCGTCTGTATACTATATTAATAGTATATTATCCTTATTCTTTTAATAGTTCTTTCGGCTTATTTAGCTAATAGTAGTTAAGTAGCTTAAGATAGTAAGTAAGCGGCTTTTATTATAAATTCTTATTACCTATTTTATTATATATCTTTGTTTTATTAAGGCGATTAATATATCTAGCTAAAACTAACAATAAGGTTTTGAACTCTTTTTTAAGTATACGTTTAGGTATTTATTAAGTAACAATAAGTCTTTATACTAAGAAATATTTTTCTTTTATAGTAAAATACGTTATAAGAAACTAGCTTTATTTAAGCCTTATTTTATATTATTATCTTACTTACTTTTTATACTGTTTTTAATCTTTTATTAATTTTCCTATACTACTTACTAGCTTTATAAGCCGCTTATAAATAAGATATTATATCTTCCTTATTACCGCTATATAGCTATCCCTTACTTTTAATTGCTAGGCTTTTTAACTTATCGTTCTTTTTATACGGCGCTACTACCTACGCCTTTTAACTAACTAATACGTATTTAGCTATTAAGAAAGTATTAAGGTAAAGATAAGCCGTTCCGTTAATATTAATAAGTATAGTTAGTATTAAGATATTAAATATTTATTTTCTTTCTTAAAAGCGGGTAATAAGGTCCTTAATAGCCTTAATGCTAAACTTCTTACTTTTAAAGTTTTAGATATATTTAATAGTCTTAAAAACCCTCTTTAAAAAAGGAGCTTTAAAGATAAGAATATAAAGCGCGTAGTTAGTATAGTTAAAAAGGCGGATATCGAAGCTTACGAATTTTATTGCTAAAGTTAAAGTTAAGTCGCGGTTTAACTCTTCGTAAGCCTATAAGTAAAACTTAGCGTAGTTTATAGCTAAGTAAAGACTATTAATTATTTTAATCTTATCGCTAAAGTATAGGCCTATAAAGCTAAGCTTATTAAAGACCGTATTAATTACTATTAACAGCTTTTATAAAATTAGACGGCGGAATATATTATAAAGCTAGTTATCGCTATCTCTTTTAGTAAAGCAAGAACGGCGGATAGACTATAATCAGGCGCTTATATGCCTTTATATAGCTAGGCTAAGCATAGTAAGAAAGGGAAAAAGTATTTACTAAGTAAGATTAAATTAGCCTTTAAGGCTTATAGCGGCTATAAGCTAAGAGGGAGATTTTATAGCGTAAGCTAAACTATATATAAAGCAAGATAGGGTTTTAATTATAATAATTTAAAACGTTATTATAAACCTAGCTATAAACTAGTTAAGCTAAGCCTTAAATATATAGTTAAAGATAGCGCGGATATTATTTTAATCGTTTAGCTAAAGTAAGTTTTTATTAACTATAATAGCTACTATAAATCTTAAGACTATAGTAAAGTTAGCTAACTTAAAAGCGTTAAGTATTAGCTAGTTATTTTACTAATAAAGATTTTTAACTATACTTTAAAAAATATAAAAGCGGCGGAGGCTTTTAAATAGTAAGAGCTAAGTAAGAGGTATAGCTAAGCTACTATAAAACCGGCTATCTAAACTACGCTATAGTATAAAGCTAAGGGGTAAGTTATTTAAGTTAAGTATTTTAAGAGGGTAGTATAGGCTATCCTTTATAATACTATATTTTAAGTCGAACTTATTAGCTTAAGCGCGGCTATAAAAAGCGGCGTAGGTTTATATAAATGCTTAAACTTAAAGGTTTTAACTTTTGCTAAAAGACTTAAGGCTATAAAAAATAGCCGCCTTATTTTTATAAAGCTTAAGCGCTTACTTATATCCTTTATATTAAAAGTATAAAGGCTTATAAAAAGGTAAGTTAAAAAAGTAGTTATAAAATAGCTAATCTTAGCTATAAAAAACATAAAATAATAAAATAACTTAAAATAAGAGTATAAGAATTATAGGCTAAAGGTAAAGAAAGTTATATATATAAAAGTAAGTAAAGTATAGCGGGCTAAGGCTAGCGGTATAAGGAAATATAGTTATAAAAAGAAAAAAAGAAAGGAGAGAGGGTAAGTAGTAAAGAAAATTTAAATAAGTATACTATAAAGTTAAAAAGGCCTTATTATTTAAAGTAATCAGCGGTATATTATTATTAAAATAACTAATTACTTTAAGCGCGGTAAGGTATCGTTTTTTATAACTTATAGTAGCTTTAAAGTTTTATACTTAAGTTTAACCGCTTAATTCTCTTAGTTAAAGAGTTTTATATTAAGTTATAAAAGCCGCGCGTTATGCTTTTATTTAAACTACTTAAGTAGCTAACTTTTCTTATACTTTCTTAAAAGCTTTTATAATTTTTAATAAAAAGACCGCTTTTTCGTTTACTTATAATTTATAGCTACTTAGCTAGCTATAACAGAAACCCTATTCCGTTAGTAATCCTAAGTACTAAAAAGTACTAATATCTAATAAAGTAAATACCGCTAGATATAAAGGAGTAACTAGTAAAGTAGATACCGCTAGCTACGAGTTATATCTATTAAAGTAGATACCGGTAGTTATAAGGAGAGATAATATAGCTTAACGGTTAAAGACGGCTAGTATCGGATATAAGCGGTATAGGTTAAATACGCCTATATTCGGCTTAGGTTAGCTTCGGCTAGTAACGGGACTTATATTAACCGATACCTTATATAAAGTTAAAGTAAGAGGCCTTCCTTTTATATAATTAACTAATACCTCGTAAAGAGCTATAATAAGAGGCCTCCCTTTAAAAGAGGATAAAATCTTATAAAAAGTTTTAAGATAAGGATATTTAGTTTTATAGGCTAGTCGTAAGTAATAAAGCGTATATTACTTATAACTAGTAATAAAGATAGCGTAAGCTATTTTTATTAGCCTAAGAAGTAGTTTAGTAACCTTATAAGTTATACGGGGTATAAGTTATAGCTTAATATATAAAAACATATAAAAGTATATAAAAGCGTATAAAAGGGGAACCTTTTAGTAGCCTTAGAAAAGTATAAAAGGAGGTCTTCGCTCCTCTTCCTCTTAACTCCTTTCCTTTCCTTCTTTTTTCTTCTTTAGCTAGTTTTAACCTAAGAAATCCGCATAATAAGATACCCTTACTTTATTCGGTTTAGTAGTTTATACTAAGTCTTCTTTATCCTTTTTAGTAAGTGAATTTAAATTAAATAAACTATACGAAGCTTCTTAGCATATAAGAAACGCTAGGGGTTCCGTAATATAAAACTAGCTTACGAGAGTCTTTATATTTAAATAGCTCCGATAAAAATTGTTTAGTATTTTATACTTAGTAAGTTCTTTAAGTTATTTAATAAAGAAAAGGTATTTATTATAATTATATCTATCTAATTATAATAAATAAAAGAAGAATATCTACTTTTACGATACTATAGCTAACTAGTTAGCCGTAAGCTAGTTCGAGGTAGTTAGAACTTTCTTATCCCCTTATAAGTTCTATAGATAGTAGTTTTAATTTAAAGATTAAAGCTCCCGAACCTTATACTAAAGAATTAGCTAAGCTATAAGAGTTTATTACCTCTTTTAAAGCTTATTTTTAGTTTTATCTTACTACGATAAATTAAGAAGTAGTAAAGGTTATATTTATATTTAGTTGCCTACGAGGCCTAGCCGCAATATAGTTCGAACCGATTCTTAAGGACTATATAGATAATAGTCCTAAAGATAGGAATTCCAAGACGAGGAATATTTTTTAGAATTTCGATAACTTTAAAGAAGCTTTACGAAAAACGTTCGGAATTATAGATAAGTAACGATTAGTAAAGCATAAATTAAGAAGCCTTAAGTCGGTTACGTCTTTATTAGCTTACGTAGCTCGATTCCGATAAATAACCTTTAAGCTAAAATAAGAAGACGATACCCTTATAGCTACGTTCTACGAAGGACTAAAGGAAGAAGTTAAAGACGAAATTTACCGCTTAGATAGGCTAAAGACGCTATTAGACTATATTAATCTAGCGGTCCGGATAGATAATAAGCAATATAAACGCCGGGAATAGAGAAAATACTATTCGACTCCTAGCGGGGTTATTAAGAAAAATAATAAAAAGCAAAAGCAAGACCTAAGTTACGATATAATAGACCTAGATACCCTTAAAGCGAGCCCGCTAAAGCCCGCTAGAAAAGCTATTTAATGCTTTAACTATATAAAGGAAGGCTATATTATAAGAGATTGTATTAAGAAGAGGAATTTCTTTAAAGGAAGGAATATGCCTATTCGTAAGAATAATGCCCTCTTAGCTTATAATCTGCGATATACTTTATAACTACCTTTAACTAAAGATACCGAAGAAGTTAACGCAAAGCTTATTATGCTAACCCTTAGTCCGTTTAAGACTAGTTCGCCTATAAAGGGTCTTTATAAAGAAGAACCTAAGATTAAGTTAAAAGCTAAGAGCTTAGATAACTAGTAAAGAAATGCTTTTAAGACTAAGGATAATTATTAGCTTAAAACTTCCTTATAGACTATTAACGAAAATAATAAAAACGCTCTTTATTTTAATATAAACGTTACGCCTTTAAATACGGAAGAAGACTATAATCCTAAAGACTTTAAATTATAAGAAATAGATAAAGAGCCCTCTTTTAAGAAAGAAGATAGTAACAGGCCTTACGCTCTTTTTATAGAATATCTTAATATAGTAATTACTATTAAGGATAGGGTATATAAGTAGCTTTCCTAAACTAAATACTACGATAATAACTGCCTTAAATACCTTTTAAATAAGTAAGGAAGCGGCTAGTTTCCTAAACTAAGGAAGACTTATAATAAACCCGCTATAACGACTAAGGAACTTACTACTAATACTAAGGTTTTTATAGAAAACCTTTAAGAGGATATCGAAGCCGATAAAGAGGAACTTTCGTAAAAAAATATCGATAACCGAATTAAAATTAAATAACTTTTACTCTTTAAGCAGTATAACGAAACGACTATCGAAAACCTTCGAGATAGTAACCTAGCTTTAATAAATAAGATAATTAAGCTAAAGGAAGATTATATATCTCTTTTTATGTATATTACTAATCTAATTAAAGATAAAGACGATCTTAAGAAAAAGAACGACGAGCTAGCTAATAAGCTTAAGGAAGATATAAAATTCCTTAACTTAGTTATTAAAAATACATCTAGATAATATAGCGAGTATTTCGAGACTAATTATAATCTTCGTAATAAGAATTATAATTTAGAAATGCTACTACGAGTAAAGAGATTATCGAAAGATATGCTTAAAATCAGCTAAAAGCTAAGTAAGAAGAGATTAATAACTAAAAACGATAAAGAGAAATTAATCGTACTAAAGGTGTTAATATTATTAGTAAAGCAATTAAGAACTATAAAGCTAGTAGAAATCTAGTTTTTAAAGCTTATAAATAGCTTAGTTACTTAGATAGACTAGTTCCGCAAAAAGAATTAAGATCTACTAAGAAGTTAATAGACGAGGTAAAAAACTAACGAGCCTAAGAATAATAAGGCTATTTCTTAATAGATAGAACTTACTTATATTAAAGAATAATTCTTAAAGTATAAAAATAACCCTTATATTAAAATTAAAAGGATATCGCCTTAATATATTAGTAAATTGCGGTGCAATAAGTAGCTATATTTCCCGTATAATAGTAAATCGTTTAGAATTACATTTAGAAGAAAAGATAAGCCTTATATACTTCTTTTAGCAAAAGGATTACCCTTTAAGTATAATAACGGCAAGATTATGCTAGAGACTAATCCTCTTAAGTATACGATCGGGATTTATAACTTTAAAGATTCCTTTAACGTCTTAGCTATAAACTATAATATTATATTAAGACTACCCTTTTTATAGAAGAATAATCTTATAATAGATAAAGATAAAGGCCTTTTAAGGTTTAAAGACGATACCTTAAATATCCCTTTTTATAGTCTAATAAAGGACGAACCCGGAACGAAACCCTCGAATAATTTAAATATAGCAATACCTAACGATAACTATATTAAGAATAGTAACGATAAGGATAATAAAGCTTCCTATATAGATATAAATATCGCAATAATAAATATCGTAACGAAAGACGATAAGACGACTAGTACGACGAAAGATAATACGACTACGACTAGTATAATACAAGCGAAAATAACGCTTAACCTTAGTAAAGAGACTAAAAGCTTAGGAGATAATTATAACGCTACTTATAATTTATTAAGAGAAAATCTATCGAATATCTTAAAGGATATTAAGTAGTAATACCTTAAGTAAAAAGATAAGATTAAGAAGAAACGGAATAAGAGAAAGATTAAGAATAAGATATATAAAAGTAGCTCGCAGTATTCGGAAGGTACTATTAATTTAAAGCACCTTAAAGAGCGAATGTAGTATATAAAACGTTTAGAAGGTACTATTAATTTAGAATACCCTAAGGATCGTTATCTAAGAATACTTAGAAATATGCTAGAGAAATATTTTAATATATTTACGCCGCTACTTAAAGATAGACTACTACTATGCGGTAGTTAGGATTACGAAATTAAGTTAAAGAAGGCTTTAAGCTTAGATTCCGTTAGATATATAACTTAGATAAAAAGCATCTAAAGTTATTAAAAGAATATATCGACGAAAACCTATAAAAAGGTTATATTAAAAAGTCTAAATTAGAATATAGAGCTCCTATATTATTTACTCCGAAGAATAGCAAAGATAAAGAAAAAACTCGACTTTATATCGATTTTAAAAAGATAAATAACGATACGATAAAAGACCGGACTTTATTACCTCTTATAAGCGAGATAGGAGATAGATTAGCTAATAAGTAGTAGTATACTAAGGTTAACCTTAAATCTGCTTATAGCTAAATACGTATTAAAGAAGGAGACGAATTTAAAATAGCCTTCGGAACGCAATACGGACTTTATAAATTCTTATTTATGCCTTTAAGATTAAATAATACACCGGCAACCTTTTAAAAGAGGATTAATAGTATATTAAATCCTTATTTAGACCGTTTCTATACGGCTTATTTATATAATATTATTATTTACTTAGACACGCTAAAGCAATACTATAAAGAAGTTAATATAGTGCTAAAAGCGTTAAGAAAAGCTAGGTTATATATCTTACTAAAGAAATATAGCTTTTATATATAAGAAGTGGAATTCTTAAGGCATATAATTACTCCTTTTAATATAAGAATAGACCTATAAAAGATTTTTGCAATTAAAGATTAGCTAATTCCTACGAATATTAAGGAAATCTAAAGCTTTATAGGATATATAAATTATTATAGGAAGTTTATATCGGACTTTTTTAAGATAATTATACTAATTCTTTTAGTATTAAAGAAAGCTAAAATAGACCCTTTTAAGTAAAACTTAGAAGTAAATAAAGCTTTTAGAAAAATTAAAGGATTACTTATTAAAGAGCCTATATTAAATACCTATAATGTAAAGAAGCCGTTAAAATTAAAAACGGATGCTTCTAATTTTATATTAAGCGCGTAGCTAAGTTAGCGCGATAAAAACAATATTCTTAAACTAATAGCTTTTTATTTAAAGAAGCTAGTAGGTATAGAGATTTATTATCCTATTTACGATAAAGAATTCTTAGCTATTATACACGCTTTTAAAGAATTTCGGCATTATATTTTAAGAAATAAATATAAACTTAAGGTTTATACGGAATATAAGAATATTAGTTATTTTGCTATAACGTAGCAGTTAAATGCTAAGCAAATAAGATAAGCTAAATTTCTTTTAGAATTTAATTATAAGATGATTTATAAGAAAGGTTCTAAGAATACCTAAGCTAATATAATTAGCCGACGACTAGACCTTAACGATAAAAAAGAGCCTTATAAAGAGACCTTATTATTTTGAAATAATAATAGTAATTTAAAGTTAAAGACGTTATATATACTATTTAATATATAAGGAGATCTTACTACTTTAGAATTACTTAAGAATTCTTATAAAAACCTTAATAAGAAAAGATATAAGAATCTTAAGTAGGAGGGAAAAATAGCGTTTTATAAGAATAAGCTATTTCTTACCTTAAAGACTAAGAAAATAGTTATAACGGATTTTTATTCGCACTTATTATATAGATATTAAGGTATTACGAAAACCTATAATAGAATTAAAAACTATTATAATATTTATAACCTCTATAAGAAAATCTAAGGAGTTATTAAGTTATGCGACGTATATAATAAAAGCAAGGCTATACAATATAAGCCTTATAGTAACTTAATTTATTTAGAAGTTCCTTTAAGACCTTAGGACTTTATAGCTTTAGATTTTATTACGAAACTACTAAAGTCTATAGATCTTACGACTAGTATAGAATACGATTTTATTTTAGTTATAGTTAATCGTCTTATAAAGTACGGCTATTTTATTTAAACGTATAAAGCTATAAACGTAGAAAAGTTATCTTATACTTTTATAAGATATATTATAGCTAATCGAGGACTTCCGAGTTCGATTATTTCGGATAAGGATTAGAAATTTATTTCGAATTTCTAGTAAGGTTTAACGTAAACCTTAAGTATAAAGCATAAATTATCTACTACTTTTTACCCTATTATAAATAGAATAATAAAACGGTTAAATTAAACGCTTAAGCAATACCTTAAAAGCTATATAAATTATTAGTAGGATAATTAGCTTTTTAAATTGCCTATAGTATAGTTAGCGTATAATACCTCTTATTTTAAGCCTATTAAGAATACTCCGGTATTCGCGAATTATAGCTTTATACCCGAAGCCTATAGGTCTTCTTTACTAAAAGAAGTTATAGCTAAAAAAGCTATATTAAACTCCGAGCAGTTAATTAGCTTATACGGACTTATAAAATCAAAATTAAAATATATTGCTAAGAAGATGTTATATTATTATAATAAGAGATAGTCTTTAAAACCTTCTTTATCTAAAGGCGATAAAGTATATCTTTTAACGAGAAACCTTAAGACTAATAGACCGAATAAGTCTTTATATTATAAGAAGATAAGACCTTTTAAAGTTATAGAGAAAATAAGAAAGGTTAATTATAAGTTAGAACTTTTAACTAGTTTACTTATATACCCTATTTTTCTTATATCTTTATTAAAGCCGACTTTACGGAATACTAAGGTAGTAAAAGAGCTAGACTTAAAAAGAGTCGAAAAGAGCGAATATATAATAAAAACTATACTCGCTAAGAAAATAGAAAATTAAGCACACTTTTATTTAGTAAAGTAAAAGGACTATCTTAGTTCGGATAATACCTAAGAACCTATAAAGCACTTAAGAAATGCTTTAAGAAAAGTTAAGGACTTTAATCGATAAAACCCTTAAGAGGAAGTATTAGCTTCTTTAAGCTAGGATTTCTTTACTATCCTAAATAGTAAAAGTAAAAGGAAATCTAAATTAGATATTTCTTTAGAAAAGATCTATAGAGATAAAAGATTAGGATTTTTTTTAAAGAACTCTTAAGGTTACTCTCTTTAAAGTAGGATTTCTTTAATTATTTAAATAGTTTCTTAAAGGTTAAGAAGAACCTATAAAAAAAGGACGTTTGTCTTTCTAAGTTTAAAAAGACTTTAAAGAGGGGAATATATAATAAAAACCCTATTCCGTTAATAATCCTAAGTACTAAGAAGTACTAATATCTAGTAAAGTAGATACCGCTAGATATAAAGGAGTAACTAATAAAGTAAATACCGCTAGTTACGAGTTATAACTATTAAAGTAGATACCGGTAGTTATAAGGAGAGACGATATAGCTTAATAGTTAAAGACGGCTAGTATCGGATATAAGCGGTATAGGTTAAATACGCCTATATTCGGCTTAAGTTAGCTTTAACTAATAACGGGACTTATATTAACCGATACCTTATATAGAGTTAAGGTAGGAGGCCTTCCTTTTATATAATCGACTAATACCTCGTATAGAGCTACGGTAAGAGGCCTCCCTTTAAAAGAGGATAGAATCTCGTAAAAGGTTTTAAGATAAGAATATTTAGTTTTATAGGCTAGTCGTAAGTAATAAAGCATATATTACTTATAACTAGTAATAAAGATAGCGCAAGCTATTTCTTTTAGCCTAAGAAGTAGTTTAGTAACCTTATAAGTTATATAGGGTATAAGTTATAGCTTAATATATAAAAATATATAAAAGCATATAAAAGCATATAAAAGCATATAAAAGGGGAACTTATTAATAGCCTTAGAAAAGTATAAAAGGAGGTCTTCGCTCTTCTTTCCCTTAACTCCTTTCCTTTTTTTCTTTTTTCTTCTTTAGCTAGTTTTAACCTAAGAAATCCGCATAATAAGATACCCTTACCTTATTCGGTTTAGTAGTCTGCACTAAGTCTTCTTTATCCCTTTTAGTAAGTAAATTTAAATTAAACAAACTATATAAAGCTTCTTAGCGTACGAGAAACGCTAAGGGTTCTATAATACTAGCTTTTTAAGCTATAAGAAACTCTTTTTTTTTAGTTTTCCGCTACCTTTTTATATTATATAGCTTTATAGGATTTATTTTACTTTTTACTTATTTAAGTAAAGTATCCCTTTATTTTAAACTAAGCTTAAGTATATAGCTAGCTTATTTATTAAGCGTAGTTATACTATTAATATAACTAAATAGATATTAAAGGACCTTTTTATATTTAATTAGTATATAAGCTATCTTACTTTAATAATAGCTTTAAATAGCTTCGTGTATTTATTTTAAAGTTTTGCTAGCTTACTATCTATAATATTATAACCTTTACTAAGCTATAGCTAAACTTAATCGCTAAGCTTAAATTTTAATAAGTAGTATTTCTTATTATATTTATCCTTTATAGCGGCTTAAGTATAAGTAATAGCTAACTTAGCCTTTTTTTATAAGACTTCTTAGTTTTATAAGTATAAGTAATTATTAAGGTACTAAAAGTTATTATCTATTCTTATCTTTATAATAAGCTTATTAAGGGCTATATAAATTACTAAAAATAAGTAATATTTAAAGCTAAACTAAAAAGCAATTAGCGTTTTAATATAGTATAAGTTTAAGAAATTAGCAGTAAAGAATCGTAGCGCAATTTTTATAGTTTACTTTCGCCTTTTTAATAAGCCGTTAGTTTAAAGGTACTAAGCGGTAAATATAAAAAGCTTTAATTTAAAAGCTTACTATAAAGTTCGCTAAAATACTAAAGTAAACTTTATATTTTAGTTAAAGATTATCTCTTTTAAAATCCTTTAGTTAACGCGGAGTAGCTTAATATATAACGCTTATACTTAGTCTTTTATTATAAACTTATTATTACTTAAAATAAAAAGATATATCTTTAAGAATTTATTAGTTATAGTTAATAAAAGATTAAAAAAGTTCTTTATAGGATCTTTTTATAAGGATTATTTAGCTTAAACTACTAAGAGCTTAGTAATAAAGTTTATTACTATTATATTGTATAAAACTAATAAACCTTAAATTAAAATAAGCTACTTTAATATCTTACTTTAATTAGTTTAGTTATAGTAATAAGCATTCTAGCTATCTATAACCTTATTTATATATTAACTAAGCTATAAGATTAAGAAGCTCGGAAATAGATCTTATTCTATATAAAAGCGGCCGGTATAAAATTATTTAGTATAAGCGTCTTTAATAATTTCCTTAATATAAGTCTTAAGGATATATAGTCTTTAGCGTTTATCTTTTTATATAAAGTATAGTAACCTTTATAATTAAAGGAATAAAAGTCTAAGGATACTATCCCTATCCTTAAGCTATATAATAATCTTTACTTACTATATATCCTTTATATACCTATTAATTATTCTTTAGCGAATCGATAATTTTATTAATACTTTTTTATAGAGCAAAATATAGTCTATTATCTTATTTTCTTAAATATATTTTAATTTCTTTTTTTTAGTTTAAGGATACTAGCTTATCGTCTTAGTATAATAAACGTAAAAAGGCGTTTAATATAACGTTTTTAACGCTTAGAATATAGTATACCTTAAGCGGAAATTAGCTTAAGTATTAAAAAGTAAGGACTAGCTTATTATTAGATTTTATATTAATAATAAATAAGGAATCTTAGTATATAATTTTATAAGTACTTATATAATTAGTAAAGATAACTACTTATAGCGTTCTTATAAATAGTACTATAATATATAACTTATAAACTACTTATACTAAATAGGCTACTTTAAGCTTTATAAGCTAGTATTAAGGTTCTTTACTTAAAAGAGCGCGGCTTAAGTAAACGATAAGCTAAACCTTAGTTTAAGCTAGTAGCTTCTTTTTATCTTATTTATGCCCTTCTTTAAGTAAAAAGCAATAGCTACTACTTAATATTTTTAAGATATATTAATTTAGATAAATAATTATTAAGTAAGGTTAAAGTAATAATTTATTTAAAGCTTAGTAAGTCTTTTAGTTTATCTTATAAAGGCCTCTCTTTTTTAAAGTAAGCTAAAAAGCGGCTTTTATAGTATATCGTACTTATTCTTCGCTATTTAAAGGGACCTTTTCTTTTTATTTTACTTAAAGTCGCTCTGTTTTTTATTTTTATAAGACGTTAACTTCCTTAGCGAAATATAAGGGGAATATATAGCGTAGCTACTTAGTAATGCCGACTTTCCTTTAAGCTATTAAAGGTTCTTTAAAAACGCAATATCCTTTAAAGCTTATATGCGTTTATTTATATTTATTAAGCTAATAGCGTTTACTTTTAATCTAAGGAGCTATATAAATAAGTTTGCTAAAAAGGACTTTAGTTTAAATAAGGTAATATTATAGTAGTAAAAAGCGCGGAATACTGCCTTTAGGTATTAAAGGTGTTTTTTAGCTATATTAAAGTAAATAATAATATTATTAATATAAGCCGCCGTATATTTATAGTATTAATAAAAGATATTATTAATAATCCTTTAAATATATAATAAGGAGTTGTTAAAGCCTATAAGTATTATTAATAATTCTTTTAGCCCGCGATAGCTTATAACTATAAACCTTTCTTAGTAGTCTTAGTATACTAAAGATTAGTAAAAAAATAATTATATATTTACTATATTAATAAACTTCTTTCCTTAAAAACTTTTAATTATATCGCTTTAAAAAAGTATTAAGCAAGCGCTTTAAGTAGTAATAGCGTTAATCCCTTATAAGTTTATAACTACTTATCCCTTTTCCTTTTTATTTACTATTTTCTATTCTATAAATACTAGCGCTATAAATAAAGTTAGCTTATAAGCTTATTTTAATCGTGCTTATTTAGTTAGATAGCTAAATATTATATCTATAACATTTTTATCCTTATTACTTAATAGATATAATCTTAATTTAACTTATTAGTATTACTATCTTTTTATTAAGGGAATATATATATATTTAGATTAATTTATATACACTACCCCTTTATTCTTTTAAAGGCGGGGAAACGATTAAAAGATATTTTAAACTTTTAATATATATTTGAAGTCCTTAGCGTAGATTAAAACGCCTTAATTAATAGTAAGTTTAAGTAAGTTTTTAGATTTGCCGATTTTAAGCTTATAGTTTATTATAAGATCTTTTTATAAGAAGTTTTTAGCGGGGTTTATTTTATTTAAGTTTTTTATAAAGACTTCCGCTAAAAAAGTTATAGTATTAACCTTTTTATATAGCTAAACTACTTATTAATATCTGTAATTATCCTTACTTTTTAGCTTTAGCGGAGTACTAATAGTTCTTTAAAATAGTTTATTGCTATAAAGCTCTTATAATCTTATATTATTATTTAAGTAAGCTTAAGATTATTAAGGAAGAATATTATATTACGCTTTAATAATAGTGCTTAAACCTATATAAGTAAAGCGTAGCTAAAACTAGCTAAAACTATTATAATAATTAAGTAAATTACTTATTTATATATCGCTAGTCTTAGCTAAACTATCTTAACTTTAGCTTTAATCCTTTTATAAGCCTTAATATATAAGACCGATATAAAGTTAATAAAGTCTTTTTAATAAGAAACTAAAAAATCTTAGCTAAGTAATATATTAGCCGCTAAGCGTTTTACTATTAAAGCGTTAATCCTTACTTTTATAACTATAAGGCTACCGTTTAGCCTTCTTTGTATATATATTATAAATTCTCCTTCTTTAATAGTAGCTATTCTTTTTACTGCTTAAATAAGAATTTATTAAAAGGAGTTTATAGGTATATTTTAAAAGGTCTTTACTAAGTCGGCTTAAATAAAGCTTTGGTTTACTTTAATATCTATATAGGCTTTAATACTTATCTTAGGCCCTTTTTTTCTATAAATTAATAAGTATATATAAGTAAATTATAATAGCTTATTAAGGCTTAATCGTTAAATATTAAAAGAAGCCTTAACTATCGAAACGCTTTATAGCTTTTAAATAACTCCTTACTATACTAAGTTATATCTTTATATAGTAACGTCTTAGCTAAGGTTTAAGGGGTATTTACCTTTAATATATTAGTAAAGCTTATTTTTTAAAAAGAATACTTTATTATAAAATAAAGATACTTTATTAGCTTTTTAAACTAAGTTTACTATAATATAAATTATAGTTTCCTTTAAGCTTTTATTAATATTTATTTAAGCTCTTTTCGTATTATACTCTTTATCTCTTTAATAATTATTAGTCTTAACTATAGTTCCTTCTTTAATTATAAAGTATACTTAGTTTAGCTTTAATATTAGCGAGTATATAGTTTAAAAGGTTCCTTCTATTTAAGCTAAAAGACTTTAGCTTATATCCTTAACTATTTAAATAAGTTTTTCCTTTAACTTAGTAAATACTATAAAGCTTATAGTATATTTACTTTTACTAAGCGGTTTAAGAATATAACTTATAGTCTTAATAAGCCTTCAATAAATAACTAAGGCGTTTTAAACTATTATTTAAGTATATATAAAGTATAGCTAGTTAGTCCTTACCTTTTTATAAGTTAGACTTATTTCTTTTGCGCTAATAAGTACTTTTAAGATCTTTAAGTATATTTAACTTATAGCTAAAAAGGAACTTCTTTATATTTATTAATCCATTTATTAATATCC
Organism: Ophiocordyceps robertsii; assembly: GCA_027405785.1. Classification (NCBI taxonomy): domain Eukaryota; kingdom Fungi; phylum Ascomycota; class Sordariomycetes; order Hypocreales; family Ophiocordycipitaceae; genus Ophiocordyceps; species Ophiocordyceps robertsii. Next base: position 32,939 of record JAPEBW010000571.1, read on the forward strand.
TTATTTCTTACTAAACGTTATAAACATTCTTATAAATAAATATTTAGCTTTTAGTAAATTACTATAATTAAGTAGTTTTATTAATAAAGTATAGCCTTAGCTTTATATTATAAGCGAGATATCTAAGCCTTGAAGTTAGACTTTATTATTATATCTTTAATAGTAAAGTGCTCTTTAATAAGTATTTATATCGCAATATTTAAGCGGACTTTAAACTATCTTTAAAAAGTTAAGATTTATAAGCTTAGTTTAATACTAAGCTTACTAAGCTCTTTTTATTATAGTTTAAAGAGGTCTTTAAAATACTATTCCGCTATACTTTGTTTAAGAAAAGAGGGCAATTAAATAGCTAATTTATTTATATAGGCCTCGTCTTTATTAATATTTTAGCGGATAAAGTTAATAAAACGGTCTACTCTTTTAAATATACTAGCTTTATTATTTTCTTATACTTTATTAAAAGATACTTTTAGCGGTCTTAATAAGTTAAATCTCTTTTTATCTATAGCTTATAGTTAAGGTTTTTCTTAAAACTTAGCAAGCGCTTTTTTTAGTTCTTAAAAGAGATTAAAGAATTCTTTATTTAATATTATTATTATTCTTATTAAAAGGCTTAAGGCTATATTTAGTCTTAATACCTATACGCTAAGTATAAATAGGTTTAGCTTATTAAAGGTATTGCTTATTATTATTATTTTACTTATTATTAACGTCTTAGTCTTAATACTCTTATTAAGCGCTTAACTTTTTATTTTATATATATCTTAGAATTTAGTATACTATAAAGCCTTAAGTATAGGAGGCTTACTTTTAATAATTAAAAGTCTTAAAATGCTTTAATTAATATAGCTATAGCGGATAAGGCTAAATAGTACTACTAAACTAAAAAACTACTAAATATCCTTTAAAGCGGATTTCCGGTTAAGGCTTATAAACTAAACTTTATTAGTAATACGTAGTAAAAATATCCGCTAAGCTTATTATTTTAAGGAAAAAGTAGTTTTATTATAAGCTCGATTTAAAAGGTATTTAGCAAGTAAGGAGCTAAAAGGTTTTAAAGTTAGCTTATCCTTATTTCTTTTATTTAAAAGATAATTAATCTCTTTAAGTAATACTCAATTTAGTTTACTTAGTTATATAAGTTTTATCGTTTTCTAATTAATTCTTTGTTAATATTTTAAAAGCGGATTACTTTTTAAAAAGCGGAAACCTTCGCTTAACTAAGCGGGACTTATTTTATATCTTATTTAGCTTTATAAGCTATTATAATATAATACTTTAAAAAAGAGTTAAGAAGGTTATTAAACTAGTATACTTAACAAGCTATAGCTTTTTCCGCTTTTATAGCTTACTTATCTTAAAGTTTAGTTATTAGTATATTAAAAAAGAGGTATTTATTATTAAGGTTAAACTTAAAAGCTAATAATAGCTTCTTATTAATCGAAATATCGTTTAATATTTTACTTTTTATAAGATAAGTACTTAATTATATAATATAGTCGCTTTTAGGTTAGCGGATATTTAAGGGATTTCCGTTTAAATAAGTAAGAATTATTATTATTTCCTATACTTTATAGTATAAGGATAAAGGGATAAAGCGTAGATAAATTACTATTAGTTAAAGCTAATATTATAAACTAATTACTATTAGTTAAAGCTAGTATTATAAACTAATTACTATTAATTAAGCTAGTATAATAAACTAATTACTATATATAAATATATATAAAGGTTTAGAAATAGTAAAAAGCTTATCTTTTTTTAAGGTATAGCTAGCTACTTTATACTTATTTCTTAAATTATTTTTTAAGATCTTTAATTATACTATCTTAATATTTATTATAAGTATATAAATAAACTATAAATATCCTTGAAATATTACTTAATAAACTAAGTATAAGCTTATTTAAAAATACTATAAACTATAGTTAAGGAAATCTTTTAAATATCTTTAAATATCCCTTAAAAATTAAGTAAAGTTTATCCTATATCTTTTAAAGTGCTTTTATAGTTAAAAATAAGCCTACTTATAGTTAAGATATCCTATAGAAATTCTTAAATATCCTTTAAAGATATTAATAAAATCCGCTTAATAGTTTTTATAGTATCTTTTATTGTTAAAAACGTTATAAACTATAATTAAGTAGGCTTTTAAGTATTATAAAATTTAAACGGCCACGCCTAAACTCCTTACTTTATTTTTAAGAAGCTTAATAAAACCCCTTAATAAGAACGTTTAAAGCACGTATAATAAAAGCTCGCTTAAAAAGAAATAATAAATATAATTAGTTAAACCTTACTAAGGTTTTTAAATTTAACTATAAAGGCTTAAAAGCTTATCTAACTATAGTTTATAATGTTTTTCTTTATAAAAGATATTATAAAAACTATTAAGCGGATTTTGTTAGTATCTTTAAAGAATATTTTTGGATTTCCGCAGGATATTTTAACTATAGTTTAATTTTTTTTTAACTATAAAAGCACCTTAAAAGATATAAAATAAACTTTACTGCGGTTTTTAAGAGATATTTAAGGATATTTAAAAGATTTCCTTAACTATAATTTATACTATTTTTAATTAAGCTTATACTTAGTTTATTAAGTAATTTTATAAAGATATTTATAGTTTATCTATATATTAGTAATAAATAAAAAGATAATATAATTAAAGATTCTTATAAATAGCTTAAAGAACTAAGTATAAAGTAGCTAGTTATACTTTAAAAAAAAGATAAGCTTTTTATTATTTTTAAACCCTTATATATATTTATATATAGTAATTAATCTATTATATTAGCCCGATTTATAGTAATTAATTTATAATACTAGCTTTAATTAGCAATAATTAGTTTATAATACTAGCTTTAACTAATAATAATTAATCCGCACTTTATCTTTTTATCTTTATACTATAAAGCATAGTAAATAGTAATAATTCTTACTTATTTAAATAAAAACCTTTAAATATCCGCTAAGCTAAAAGTAACTATATCGTATAATTAAGTCCTTATCTTAAAAAAAGTTAAATACTAAACGATAATATTTTTAGTAAAAAGCTCTTATTAGCTTTTTAGTTTAACCTTAATAATAAGCACCTTTTTCTTAACGCGCTTATAATAAAACTTTAAGATAAGTAGGCCGTAAAAGCGGAAAAGGCCGCGGCTTATTAAGTATATTAGTTTAATAATCTCCTTTACTTTTTTTAAGGTACTATATTATAAGAGCTTATAAAGCTAAATAAGATATAAAATAAGTCCCGATTAATTAAGCTAAGATTATTGCTTTTTAAAAGGCTATCCGCTTTTAAAATACTAATAAAAGATAGACTATAAGACGATAGAACTTATATAATTAAGTAAACTTAATTTAGTATTACTTAAATAAATTTATTATTTTTTAAATAGAAAAAAAAAGGATAAGCTAACCTAAAAACTATTTAGCTCTTTACCCCCTAAACCCTTTTTAAATTAAGCTTATAATTAAGTTACTTTTTCCTTAAAACGATAAACGTAATAGATATTTTTACTATATACTACTAATAAAGTTTAGTTTAAAGGCCTTAATTAAAAATCTACTTTAAAGGATACTTTATAGTTTCTTAGTTTAGTATTACTATTTAGCCTTATTTTTATAGCTGTGCTAATTAAGGTATTTTAAGACTTTTAATTAATAAAAACGAGCTTTTTATACTTAAAGCCTTATAGTATACTAGATTTTAAGACGAGTAAAGGATAAAAGGTTAAGCGCTTAATAAAAGCATTAAAACTAAAACCTTATTAATAAATAATAAACATACGGTAAGTAATACCCTTAATAAGATAAACGTATTTATACTTAGCGTATAGATATTAAGATTAAGTATAGCCTTAAGCCTTTTAATAAAAACAATAGTAATATTAAATAAATAATTTCTTAGTCTCCTTTAAGCATTAAAAAAACGCGCTTACTAAGCTTTAAGAAAAACCTTAACTATAAGCTAAGAATATAAAGAGATTTAACTTATTAAAACCGCTAAAAGTATCCTTTAATATAGTCTAAGAAAATAATAAAGCTAATATATTTTAAGTAGTAAACCGTTTTATTAACTTTCTCCACTAAAACCCTAATAAAAGCGAGGCCTATATAAACGAATTAAATATTTAATTGCCCTTTTTTCTTAAAGAAGTATAATAAAATAATATTTTAAAGACCTTTTAAAACTATAATAAGAAGAACTTAGTAAGCTTAATATTAAACTAACTTTATAAATCTCCGCCTTATAAAAACGATTTAAAATCCGCTTAAATATAGCGATATAAGTACTTAATAAAGAGCACTTTACTATTAAAAATATAATAATAAGGTTTAACTTTAAGTCTTAAATATCGCGCTTATAATAAAATATTAAAGCCGCGCTTTATTAGCTAAATTACTTAATTATAATAATTTATTAAAAGCTAGATATTTATTTATAAGAATTCTTATAACGTTTAATACGAAATAAGGATATTAATAAATAAATTAATAAATATAAGGAAATTCTTTTTTAGCTATAAGTTAAATATACTTAAAGATTTTAAAAGTACTTATTAGCGCGAAACAAATAAGTCTAACTTATAAAAAGGCGAGGGCTAACTAGCTATACCTTATATATACTTTAAAGATAGTCTAAGACGCCTAAGTTATCTATTAAAGGCTTATTAAGGCTGCGGGTTATATTTTTAAACCGCTTAGTAAAGGTAAATATACTATAAGCCTTATAATACTTACTAAGTTAAAGGAGAAACCCGTTTAAATAGCTAAAAATATAAGCTAAGGTCTTTTAGCTTAAAAAAAAGAACCTTAAAGACTATACGCTTATTAACGCTAAGGTTAAAGTAAGTATATTTTATAATTAAGGAAAGAATTATAATTAAAACTAATAGCTATTTTAAAGATAAAGAGTATAATATAAAAAAAGCTTAAATAGATATTAATAAAAGCTTAAAAAACCCGCAATTTATATTATAGTAGACTTAGTTTAAGAGGCTTATAAAGTATATAGATTTTATAGTAAAGTAATCCCTTTAAAGAATAAGCTTTATTAATATATTAAAGATAAATACCCTCTTAACTTTAGCTAAAACGTTATTATATAAAGATATAGGCTAGTATAATAAGTAGTTATTTAAAAGCTATAAAGCGTTAAAATAGTTAAAGCTTCTTTTAACGTTTAGTTATTAAGCTTAAATAAGCTATTACGATTTACTTAAATATACTTATTAGTCTATAAAAGAAAAGCTTAAGATAAGGATTAAAGCTTATATAAATATTAAGGTAAACTAAAGCCTTATTTAAGCTAACTTAGTAAAGACTTTTTAAGATATAACTATAAACTCCTTTTAACGAATTCTTATTTAAGGAGTAAGAATAATAGCTACTATTAAATAAGTAGAATTTACTATATATATACTAAGAAAGCTAAATAGTAGCCTCGCGGTCGTAAAGGTAAGGATTAGCACTTAAATAGTAAAATACTTAGCGGTTAATATATTACTTAGCTAACATTTTTTAATTTCTTATTAAAAGGACCTTATTAACTTTATATTAATCTTATAAATCTAGGCTTATAAAGGAATTAAAGCTAAAGTTAAAATAGTTTAGCTAAAACTAGCAATATAAAAATAAGTAATTTACTTAATTACTATAACGGTTTAAGCTAGTTTTAGCTATACCTTACTTATATAAGTCTAAGCGCCGCTATTAAGGCATAATATAATATTCTTCCTTAATCACTTTAAGCTTACTTAAACGATAATATAAGATTATAAAAGCTTTATAGCGATAGGCTATTTTAAGGAACTATTAATACTTTACTAAGGCTAAAAAGTAAGTATAATTATAGATATTAATAAGTAGTTTTAGCTATATAAGGAGGTTAATACTATTACTCCTTTAGCGGAAGTCCTTATAGAAAATCCGAATAAGATAAACCCCGCTAAAGACTTTCTATAAAAAGATCTTAAAGTAAACTATAAGCTTAAAATTAGCGAAACTAAGGACTTACTTAACCTTATTATTTATAAGGGCGTTTAGGTCTATGCTAAGGACTTAAAATATATATTAAAGATCTAAGATATCCTTTAATCGTTTTCTTACCTTAAAAGAGATAAAGAAGTAATATATATAAATAAATCTAAATATATATATATTCCCTTAATAAAAAGATAGTGATATTAATAAGTAGTATTAAGATTATACTTATTAAGCAATAAGGATAAAAAGGTAGTAAATATATTATTTAGCTAGCTAACTAAATAAAGATAATAAAAATAGGTTTATAAGCTAACTCTATTTACGGCGTTAGTATTTATAGTATAAAGGATAATAAATAGAAAAAAAAGTGATAAGTAATTATAAACTTAAAAAGAATTAATAGTATTATTACCTTAAACGCTTACTTAATACCCCTTTAAAGCGATATAATAAAACGCCTTTAAGGAAAGAAGTTTATTAATATAATAAAGGTATAATCATTTTTTTACTAAATCTTAGTTTATTAAAACTACAAAAAATTTTTTATAGTTATAAGCTATCGTAGGCTAAAAAGATTATTAATAATACTTATAAGCTTTAAGAACCTTAAAATATATATTTTAAAGTTTTCAAATAAGATCCTCCGTAAATACTAAGAGTATATAGCGGCTTATATCGATAATATTATTATTTACTTAAATATAGCTAAAGAATACCTTTAATACTTAAAGGCAGTATTTCGCGCTTTTTATAACTATAATATTACTTTATCCGGACTAAAGTCTTTCTTAGCGTACTTATTTATATAGCTCCTTAAATTTAAAGTAAATACTATTAGCTTAATAAATATAAATAAACGTATATAAGCTTTAAGGGATATTATGTTCTTAAAGAACTTTTCATAGCTTAAAAAATAGATCGGCCTTATTAAGTAGCTATACTATTTAGTCTTATATTTTACTAAGGAAGTTAATATCTTATAAAGATAAAAGACGGAGCTGCTTTAAGTAAGATAAGAAGAAGGAGTCCCCTTAAAGGGCTAAGGACGGGCTTAATATACTACGAAAGCCGCTTTTTAGCGTACTTTAAAAGAAGAAGAGGCCTTTATAAATTTTACTAAAAAACTTACTAAGCTTTAAACGATTTACTACTTTAACCCTACTTAATTACTATTTGTTTAATTTAATATATCCTAAGAATATAATATAGCGGCTATAGCCTTTTACGTAAAGAAAAGTATAAAATAAGATAAAAAGACGCTACTAGCTTAAACTAAGGTTTAGCTTATCGTTTACTTAAGCTACGCCCTTTAAAGCAAAGAGCTTTAATACTAGCTTAAAAAGCTTAAAGTAGCTAGTTTAATATAAGTAGTTTATAAGTTACGTATTATAATACTATTTATAAGAACGCTATAAGTAGTTATCTTTATTAATTATAAAAGTACTTATAAAATTATATACTAAAAATCTTTATTTTTAATAAATATAAAATTTAATAATAAGCGAGTCTTTTTATCTTAATACTTAAGCTAATTCCCGCTTAAAGTATACTATATTTTAAGCGTTAAAAACGTTATACGAAACGCTTTTTTACGTTTACTATATTAAGATAAGAAGTTACTATCCTTAAATTAAGAAGGGGAATTAAAATATATTTAAAAAGATAAGATAACGGACTTTATATTCCTTTACGCGGAAGTATTAATTAAATTACCACTCCGCTAAAAAATAATTAATAGATATATAAAAGATATATAATAAGTAAAGATTATAGCGTAGCTTAATAATAAAGACGGTATTTTTAGACTTTTATTCTTTTAGTCGTAAAAGTTATTATACTTTATAAAAAACAATAAACGCTAAAGACTATATATCCTTAAGACTTACGCTAAGAAGATCGTTAAAAACGCCTACGCTAAATGTTTTTATATCGGCCGCACCTATATAAAATAAGATCTATTTAAAAGCTTCTTAATTTTATAGCTTAGTAAATATATAGATAAGGTTATAAACGGCTATAATACTTACTATTATAACTAAACTAATTAAAGTAAGAAATTAAAGTAGCTTATCCCGATTTAAAGCTTATTAGTTTTATACTATATAATAGCGATAGACTTTATTATCGGGCTCTTAATAGTTTAAGCTAAATAATTCTTATAAAAAGATCTTATAAAGAACTTCTTTAATACCTTATTATATATATGTAAAAATTTCTTAAAGATATATCTCCTTATTTTAAGCAATAACTAGTTTATAGCAGAAGATTAAGTATAAGTATTATATACTAAGCTACTTCGCGCTAACTAATTAAAGGATTTTTAAAAGGATAATCTTTAACTAAGACGTAAAGTTTACTTTAGTATTTTAGCAGACTTTATAGTAAGCCCTCAGATTAAAGCTTTTTATATTTACCGCTTAGTACCTTTAAACTAATAGCCTATTAAAAAGGCGAAACTAAACTATAAAAATCGCGCTACGATTCTCTACTACTAATTTCCTAGACTTATACTAAACTAATACGCTAATCGCCTTTTAGTTTAGCTTTAATAATTTCTTCTTTTTAGTAATTTATATAGCCCTTAATAAGCTTATTATAAGGATAAGAATAAATAATAGCCTTTAGTTCCTTAATAACTACTTATACTTATTAAACTAAGAGGTTTTATAAAAAGAAGCTAAGTTAGCTATTACTTACGATTAAGCCGCTATAAAGGATAAATATAAGAAGAAATACTATCCGCTAAAATTTAAGCCTAGCGATTAAGTTTAGCTATAGCTTAAAAAATATTATTATATCGCAGATAGTAAATAAGCAAAGCTTAAAAAAAGACGTACTAAGCTATTTAAAGTTACTATTAAAATAAGATAGCTTATATATTAATTAAATATAAAAAGGTCTTTTAATATCTATTTAATAGTTTTAATAGTATAACTATGCTTAGTAAATAATCTAGCTATATACTTAAGCTTAGTTTAAGATAAAGGGATACTTTATTTAAATAAGTAAAAAGTAAAATAAATCTTATAAAGCTATATAAAAAAGAAAAGCGGCGTAAAGCTAAAAAAGGTATTATGAAACATAAGATATAAGCGCTCCGGCCACTTATATATCGGTATATAAAATATAAGCGTATAAACAATAATTAGCGTCCTAACCCCTAACTAAGGCCGGGGCGAGACCTTTTAGCAGTGCGGTATTATCGCACTATTTCTCCGTAGTAAATAGTAGCAATTCCTTTAGCATAGGTTCGATCCCCGCGCGAAAAAGTAGACTTATAAGTCCGTATAGAAATAAGGCTCCCTTAAGCGCGTATAATAATATAAGCGTGTATAGCTTTTAACTACTAGCTTAATAAACTAAGGAGGTCTTATCTTATAGATAATAAGGACGTTATTATCTTTCCTTTTAAGGCGGCAATTATTACGGAACGTAAGATATAAGCGCTTCGGCTACTTATATATCGGTATATAAAATATAAGCATATAAACGATAATTAACGTCCCGACCCTTAACTAAGGCCGGGGCGAGACCTTTTAGCAGTACGGTATTATCGCACTGTTTCTCTATAGTAAAAGGAGTTCCTTATAGTTTAAAAAGGCTAGCTAGGTAGCTATAACTTATAAGTAAACGAAAAAGCGGTCTTTTTACTAAGAATCGTAAAAGCCTTTAAAAAAGCATAATAAAAGTTAGCTACTTAAGTAGTTTAGATAAAAGTATAACGCGCAGCCTTTTTAACTTAATATAAAACTCTTTAACTAAATAAATTAAGTAGTTAAGCTTAAGTATAAGACTTAAAAGCTATTATAAGTTATAAAAAACTATAACTTATTATACTTAAAGTAATTAGTTATTTAAATAATAATATACCGCTATTTACCTTAAGTAATAAGGCCCTTTTAGCTTTATAGTATACTTATTTAAATTCTCTTTACCGCTTACTTTCTCTCTTTTCCTTTTTTTTAATAACTATATTTCCTTTTACTACTAGCTTTAGCCCGCTATACCTCGCTTACTCTTATATATATAACTTTCTTTACTTAAAGCTTATAATTCTTATACTTTTATTTTAAGTCTTTTTATTATTTAATATTTTTATAGCTAAGATTAGCTATTTTATAACTACTTTTTTAGCCCGCTTTTTTATAAGCCTTAATACTTTTAATATAAAAGATATAAGTAAGCGCTTAAGCTTAATAAAAATAAGGCGGCTATTCTTTATAGCTTTAAGTCCTTTAATAAAAGTTAAAACCTTTAAGTTTAAGCTTTTTTATAAACTTACGCCGCTATAATAAAAACCCTATTCTGTTAGTAATCCTAAAGTACTAAAAGTACTAATATCTAGTAAAGTAAATACCGCTAGATATAAAGGAGTAACTAGTAAAGTAAATACCGCTAGTTACGAGTTATAACTATTAAAGTAGATACCGGTAGTTATAAAGAGAGATAATATAGCTTAACGGTTAAAGACGGCTAGTATTAGCTATAAGCGGTATAGGTTAGATATGCCTAGGCTAGCTTCGGCTAGTAATACGATTCGTATTAAATAGATCGACCGATACTTTATATAATTAACTAATGCTTTATATAAAGCTATGTGTAGGAGGCCTCGTTTTAAAAGAGGATAGAATCTTATAAAGGGTTTAAGATAAGGATATCTAGTCTTATAAGCTAGTTATAAGTAATAAAGCGTATATTACTTATAACTAGTAATAAAGATAGCGTAAGCTATTTTTATTAGCTTAAGAAGTAGTTTAGTAACCTTATAAGTTATATAAGGTATAAGTTATAGATTTGTATATAAAAGCATTTAAAAGTATATAAAAGGAAAGCCTTTTAGTGGCCTTAAAAGGGTATAAAAGGAGGTCCTTCCTCCTCTTTTCCTTAACTCCTTTTTTTTCTTTCTTTTTTCTTTTTTAGCTAGTTTTAACATAAGAAATCCGCATAATAAGATACCCTTACTTTATTCGGTTTAGTAGTTAGCACTAAGTCTTCTTTTTCCTTTCCGGCTAGTAAATTTAAATTAGATAAATTAAGCCTTATTACTTAATATATAAAAAATACTAAGGGTTCCGCAATAGCCGCTTTTTATAACCGCGCTTAAGCTAACGGATTTAACTAAAGTTATAGCACTATAAAAGACAGCTTATACTACCCTCTTTAAATACTTAACTTAAACGACTTATTTCTTAGCCTTATACTATAGCGTAGTTTAAATAGCCGGTTTTACTATAACTTAGCTATACTTCTTACTTAGCTTTTATTATCTTAAAGCCCTTACCGCTTATATATTTTTTAAGGTATAGCTAGAAATCTTTATTAGTAAAATAACTAGTTAATACTTAATGCCTTTAAGTTAGCTAACCTTATTATAGTCTTAAGATTTTTAATATCTACTATAGCTAGCGGAAACCTGCTTTAGCTAAATAACTAAAACAATATCCGCGCTATTCTTAATTACGTATTTAAGGCCTAGCTTAACTAGTTTATAACTCGGTTTATAGCGGTATCTTAAGCTATTATAACTAAAACCCCGTCTTACTTTATACGCGGTTTAGCCCGCGCTATAAAATCTCTTTCTTAGCTTATAGCCGCTATAAGCTTTAAGGACTTATTTAATCTCGCTTAGCGAACGCTCTTTTCCCCCGCCGCTATACCTAGCCCGGCTATATAAAGGTATATAAGCGCCTTATTATAGTCTATCCGCCGTCCTTTCTTAACTAAAGGAGATAGCAATAACTAGCCTTACGATATATTCCGCCGCTTAATTTTATAAAAGCCGCTAATAATAACTAATATAATCCTTAATAAGCTTAGCTTTATAAGCTTATACTCCGGCGATAAGATTATAATAAATAAAAGTTTCCGCTTAGCTATAAACTACGCTAAGTTTTACTTTTAGGCTTATTAAGAGTTTAAACGCGACTTAACTTTAACTTAAGCGATAAAATTCCTAAGCTTTAATATTCGCCTTATTAGCCGCACTAACTACGCGCTTTATATTCTTACTTTTAAAGCCCCTTTTATAAAGAGGTTTTTTAAGACTACTAAATACGTTTAAAACCTTAAGAGGAAAATGTTAAGTATTAAGGCTATTAAAGACCTTATTACTTACTTTTAAGCGGGAATATAGATATTTAATGCCTTAATGTTTACTATACTTATTAATATTAATAAAATAGCCTACTTTTATTTTAATACTTTCTTAGTAGCTAAACGTATATTAATCGGCGGAAAGCTATAGGTAGTAGCGCTATATAAAAAGGATAATTAGTTAAAAAGCCTAGTAATAAAAAGTAGGGGATAGCTATAATAGTTATAGTAAGTAGGATATAATATCTAGCTTATAAGCGGCTTATAAAGCTAGTAAAAAGTATAAGAAACTTAACGGAGGATTAAAAACAGTATAAAGGGTAAGTAAGATAATAATATAAAATAAGGCTTAAATAAAGCCTGTCTCTTATAATATATCCCGCTAAGGAAATCGAATATTCTTTAGCGCGGAGACTTCTTATTGCTCGATAATTGCTTAAGCACACGCTTTAAAAGAAAGTAAGAAACCTTATTATAAGTTTTAGCTAAACGCGCTAGTCGCTTTAAGAAAGATAAAGATATATAACTAAATAGGTAATAAAAATTTATAATAAAGCCGCCTACTTACTATCTTAAGCTACTTAGCTACTATTAGCTAAATAAGCCGAAAAAACTATAAAGAAATAAGGATAACGCACTATTAATATAGTATAAAGACACTACTATAAAGCTCTTACTTAGCGCTACCTTTACTTTTTTTTTACTTTAAACTAATAAAGATATTAGCTTTTTCTTTTTACTTAAAGGGGTTATTATAAAATTTAAATATTTATGCTTTAACTCCTTACTTTACTTTTAAGAAGCCTTATAAAACCTTAAAATAAGAACGCTTAAAGTATATACTATAAACGCTCGCTTAAAGAGATATAATAGATATTATTAATTAAACCCCGCTAAGGTTTTTAAGATATAACTATAAAAGTTTAAGAGCTTATTTAATTATAGTTTATAATATTTTTAACTATAAAGGATACTATAAAAACTATTAAGCGGATTCTGCCGGTATCTTTAAGGGATACTTAAGGATTTTTATAGGATATTTTAATTATAGTTTAACTTATTTTTAACTATAAAAGCACCTTAAAAGATATAAAATAGACTTTATAGCAATTTTTAAAGGATATCTAAGGATATTTAAGGGATTTCCCTAACTATAGTTTATAGTGTTTTTAACTAAGCTTATACTTAGTTTATTAAGTAATTTTATAAGAATATCTATAGTTTATTTACGTATTAATAATAAATAAAAGAATAGTATAGTTAAAAATCCTTAAAATTCGCTTAAAGAACTAAGTATAAAGTAGCTAGCTATACCTTAAAGAAAAGATAAGCTTTTTATTATTTTTAAACCCTTATATACGTTTATATATAGTAATTAGTTTATTATACTAGCTTAACAAGTAGTAATTAGTCCGTAGTGCCAGCATTAACTAGCGGTAATAAGTCCGCGCCTTATCCCTTTATCCTTATACTATAAGTATTACGGAACCCTTAGCGTTTCTTATACGCTAAGTAGCTTCGTATAATTTATCTGATTTAAATTTACTAGATAGAAAGGGAGAAGAAGACTTAGTATAAGCTACTAAACCGAATAAGGTAAGGGTATCTTATTATACGGATTTCTCGGGTTAAACCTAGCTAAAGAAGAAGAAAGAAAGAAAGAAAAGAAGTTAAGGGAAAAAAAAGCGAAGACCTCCTTTTATACTTTTCTAAGGCTACTAAAAGGTTCTCCTTTAACATACTTTTATATGCTTTTATATATTAAGCTATAACTTATACCTTATATAACTTATATAGTTATTAAACC
>JAPEBW010000572.1:0-46775 GCA_027405785.1 Ophiocordyceps robertsii
CCCTCCTTAAGCTAGCGCTTTAACTAGCCTTTTTCCCTTTATAAACCTTTTAATACTACCTTACTACCTTAATTAATATCTAAGCTTATTATTATTATCCCTAGCATTATATAAAGGGCGACTAAGAGTAACCGCGGACTTTCCGGTTTAAGGAGTGCTATAAGAGCGCCCTATCTAGCCACGACTATAAGTTAAAGTAACTAGCGCCCTCCCCCTCCCGCGCTTATAGCGACTTAAGGTCGCGGCGGGAGTAGACGTAGAAGATATCGCTCTCTTAGCAGCCCGCTAAGGCGTTTATATCGGGGCTTATAAGGTTCCCGCTATAGGCGTTAAAGGCGGTATAAGGCCGAGCTAAGTAAGGCGACTTAGATAATACTTAGTTAACTAAGCGGAGTTAAGCGTTATAAGAAATTTAAAGGGGAGTAACCCGGCCTTATTATAAGCGAAAAACTAAAAGTACTTAAGGTCTAAGCTAAGGTCTTTAGTATCCCCCTTTTTACTAGCTAGGTTAAGAGGGGGGGCGGCGCGAATATGCTTTAAGGCGGTGGCCGCGGGGCTATTAGCTCCGGAGGCACTGCTTTTAAAGAGGCTACGAACTCGCTTTAGCGTAGCTAGGGGAATATCGCGGCCCGCGGACGGGCTAAGGGTAAGTAAGACGAGGGGCGAAGTAAGGTCGTTATTATTATCGCTACCGCTACTGCTTTTAAGGTTAAAGATAATAAAGATAGTATTAAGATCGGGCAAGGGGCTGCCCTTATCCTTAAGGACCTTAGTTTTAGCCTCGTTATCGTTACCCTTATCTTCTTCTTCTTTTAGTTTGTTATTACTAATATTAAGCTTAGGCTCCTTTAAGTTAAATATAACGTTAGTCTTTACGGCCTTCCCTTTACCTTTACTTTTAAGCGCCCCTTTATATTTAAGCTTATAAGTAAAGGCGGTGCGCTTTTAAGCATAGGCCTTAGTAAGAGCCTTAGCTTAAGCTTACTTCTTAGCCTTAGCCTTAGCTTTAAAGTCCTTTAAAATAATAAGGACCTTAAGCGGCAGAGGCTTAAGCGGAGCAAGAGCGGCATAAGTATATATAAAGTCTAAGTTAAGCAAACGACCTTTAAAGGCGACGTCCCGGCCCTTATAGTTACTAAAGCTAAGGTAATTAGCTATTATAAATAGCGCGTTTTTTATACTCTTTAAGTTCCGGGCTATAGCGTAAATAGTTTAGTAAATAACGATAATAGTACTGTTAACCTTATTAGCAAGCTTAGTATTAGCCTTACGGGCCGCGCGCGTATTATTAATAAAGCGGCTAAGGGTAAAAGTAAGTAGCTTAACGTTCTTATTAAGGGAGGCCGGGCCGGGGGGAGCGCTAAATATAAGAGCCCGTGCTATAGTAGCATTAGCGCGCTACTAAAGCTTTATCGCCTTAAAGGTAAGCTTTATATATATAAAGCGCTTAATAAGCCGACCGGATTTATATAACTCCTTTTAAACGGCGTAAAGCTTATAGGCCGTATCCTTACTTATAGCGGTAAGCTATATAAAGGATTAGCTAAGGTATAAAAGCGGGTTTAACGCGAGACTACTTACTTAAAAATAAAAATAGTTGCTTAAAAAGTAAGTAGTATACGCTTTTATAAAGATAGCTAAGAGAAGATTAGCTATATAAACTACGTATACTTATACGGCGGATATAACTTAGATATATATAGGCTTAGTTTTAATAGCCTTAAAAAACTATAAGTATATTATCGCTTAATAAACGGCCTATATATATATAATAAGAGATTTTATACTTAGTGCTATAACGGGCTTAAGCCTCTTTATCCTTAGTGTCCTTACTTAATAGCTTAAGGAGTAGACCTATATTAAGGTTAAAGAAAGTAACTTTCTTTTTTAGTATAGCGGCGAAGGAGATAACGAGCGCGATAACGGTAAAACGGCGGATATATAAAGGAGGCGGGGCGGTAAGTATATAATAAGCTCGTAAGAAAAATAAAGGCGTTTCCGATAAAAAAAAAAAAAAAGTAAGCGCACGCGCGTAGTATATAAGAGGCTTTATCCCCGGGACTAAGTATAAGATTAGTAACTAAGCTGCGCGAATAAATAATAAGCCCGATTAAGAATATATGCGTACGGCAGGGCGCCGAATTCTTATTAATAAGGACTACTATAAGCCTACTCCTTAAGGCCGCGCTACCTATAAGAGGGGCGCGGGTCGAAATCCCGCTTATCCTCCCGCCCCCGTATTAAGAGGGCGGACGAGGGAGATAGGAGGGTCTACTACCTATACCTTAAGCTTAAAGCGCGGTGCTCCGGACCGGAGGCCGCTTAAGTTAAAGGCGGCCCCGGCCTTAATAAGCCGCGTCGAACTGCTTAGCGAGCGGGATATACTTATAGCGGACGGCGCACCCCCCTTTTTCCTTATATAAAGTTATAAGACCTTAAGCGAGGCGGACTAAGCGCGAATAAGAGGAGGTTTTACCTTAAGCACTCCGGTTTTTCCCTCCTATATATAAAAATCGAATTTCTAAAAACATAAATTAAGTCCTTACCGTAAACTTAATAATAATAATAATAATAATAATAATAATAATAATAAAGCCTAAGTTTTTTTTTATAAAGTTATAGCTTTTAAAATATAATATAAACTATTTTAAGTCTTTAAAAAAATAAGGAGGTTTTGCTTTAATATATTTTAAAAAGACCTTTTTAATAATAAAAGCTCTTTATTATCTTTATTTAAAGAAAAATATATTTTATAGATTTTCTTAAGCGAAATTAAGGGTTATTAAAGTGCCTTTATAAATATAAAAAGGTTTAAATTAGCTTATAGTGCTTTAGCCGGAATATAGTCTACGAAGTAAATTAGCGTTTTTAGGTAAAAAGCCCTTTTTATATTTTTTATTATTATTGCTTTTACTATTAGCGCTTATTACTACCTTAAGGTTTTCTTTTAATCTTTTTGTTATTAATACTCCGCCGCGAAGATAAAGGCTTTAATTAGCTTTATATCTTTAATACTTAAGAGTTTCTTAGCCTTTTATTTTATTTTTAAAAGCCGATTTTAATCCTAATCTTTTTAAATTAAATTTCTTTCCTTTTAGCTTTATTAATAACATTATTACTCTTTATTAATAGCCTCTTTAAGAGTATATTATTGCTTAACCGTAGTACTATATAAGCGAACGTTTTTTCTATTTACTTATATATCTTTTTTTTAAATACTATAACTCTTTTTCTTTAAAGTGTTAATATATTTTAAAATAAAAGCTATAATTATCTTTTTCTATTATTTAAAAATTTAATTTAAAGCTTTATTATAATTTAGTTGCTTATTATAATATAATAGTTATAACTTATTTTTAAAGGTATATTAAGCATTTTCATTTTGTTAATATTAACTTTAAGTAATACTAAGTTTAGTATAAAGTGTTTTTTTTAAATAATTTAAGCTATTTACTATTTTCTTTTTTTAGCGATTAACTTTATATTAAAAGTTTTTTCAATTAAAATCTGGTTTAGTGTTTTTATATACTAAAGCTATAGCTACTTATATTATTCCCTTTTAAATTCTTATAAAAGTAATAGATATATCTTATTATTTTATAAACATAATATTTCCGCGTATTAACTTTACTTAATTTTCCTTTTAGTTAAGTTATAATATTAATTTAACTTATTAAAAGATTTCTTTTTAATTTATTCTCGTCTTTATGCGCTTTATTAGTTTCTTATTTTTAGCTTTAAAACAGCTACTTAATCTACTAAATACTTATTAGCTTTATTATAAATTATACTACTTTATTAAGAAACGCTAAAAAGTTTAAAGTTAAAAAGTAAATTATTATTAATATATCTTAAAAGTAAGGGCTTAAAGCGTATTATAAGAATTTAATTTAAATATTATTAAGCTATAATACCTTTTTTACTTTAAAAGACTTCTATTTAAACTTAAATAAAAACGCTATAAACTTTTAGTTCTTACTTTAAAAAATCATATAGTAAGCCGTTATAGCTTATAATTTAATATTTATTTTAAAGTAAATTAAGTTAAAGTACTTAAGAAACTGTTATTAATTATTACTTTTTTTTAAACTAGTATTATAGTAAGTTGCTATAGCTTATTATAAGCTAATATTTAAAGTATAAATTAAGTAAAGAACCTCCTTTAAGCTTTAGAAGAATTGTTAGTTTCTTTCTTACTTTTTTTAAATATATTTTACTTTAAGCGTATAATAGCTATACTAGCTATTAAACTTTTTTAGCGCTAAAAGTAGCTTTTACTAATCTTTTTTTATTATTACCTTTTTTCCTAAGTATTATAGCCCTTATTATTATTTTATAAAGTAGTATTAAGCTACTAGCTAATAAGCTAGCCTTTTTTATATATATACCCTTATTTATATTTTAGCTTTTATATTAAGGCTTTAAATTAGCTTATAAACTATAAAATCGACTTTTAGCTTACTTAAACTTAGTAGCTCGTTTTTATAACCCTTATTTATAATAAGATAATTGCTTACTTAACTTTTATTTAAGTATTAGCTTTTTTTACTCTTTTTTCTTACCTTTTTTAAGCTTAGCCTTTATAACAGGTCGGCCTTAACGGGGCTAAAGCAGTAGTTATACTACTATTTATTACTATAAGGTAGCTATTTAATCTACCCGCTACGGCAGGTAGTGCGCTAAGCGCACGGTAAAAGAAGACGAATTAACTAAGCTGCTAGCTAGTTAATTAACCACGCTTATTAAGGGTCGGTTACACGGGCGAAGCCCGGGCCTAATCTAAAGCCTAGCCCGTAATACTACCCCCTCTTTACCCCGCCTGCCCCGGGGCGGGGCTAATAAGTCGTCTCCCCTAGCCGGCAGCTCTTATAGCTATAAGCTTAGGCCGAACGTCGCTTGCTAGTGCGTCGGCAGGTCTCGAACTTAAGACCCTTTATTATAGCTTAGTTAACTATAACGGGTCGGTCTTAACGGGGCTAAAGCAGTGGTTATGCTACTATTCGTTACTGCGGGGTAGCTATTTAATCTACCCGCTACGGCAGGTGGTGCGCTAAGCGCACGGTAAAAGAAGACGAATTAACTAAGCTGCTAGCTAGTTAATTAACCACGCTAATTAAGGGTCGGTTGCACGGGCGCAGCCCGGGGTTAATTTAAGGCCTAGCTTATAATAGCCTTTTTAAGCTAAGTAGTTCTTTTTCTTTTGCTATATAAATAGTAATAGGGCCTTTTTTTAGTTAAATAACCTTATTTTAAAAACGCTTTTAATATATTAAAGGTAGTATATTCTTAGCTTAATAGTATATAGCTGAAAAAAACTTTAATTTAAAGCTAAGAAAAAATAAAAGAAACTTTATTTAAGCTTTATAGCCTTTTATTTATTAGTATTACTTAAACGGCTTATACTTAGGTTAAGTTTAAGCTAAAGTTAAGCTAAGTTATAGTTAAGTTATATTAAACTTTAGTAATATATTAGCTTAACCTTTAAGTTATTACTATAATATAATTATAGCTCTTTTTATAGTATAGCTTATAATAGTATTTATAAGTATATAGTTATAAAGGCTTTTTTCCTTGTAAGTAAAAAGACTTTAGCTTATATTTTTAATTACTTAAACGGGTTTCCCCTTAACCTTAATAAGCACTTAGCGGGCTATAATATTTTTATTTAACTTAAGCGGTTCTTAAATATAACTTATAGTTTAAATAAAAAACTATTAATAAATAACTAAAGTACTTTAAATTATCCTTTAAATATATAAAAGGTGTAGCTAATTAAGCCTTATCTTTTTAGAAGCGAGCTTTACTTTTTATATAAGTTAAAAAACTTTTATATTAGATTATGCATAACTTATAATAAAGATAATTTCTTATACCTATTAATTTAGCTATTTATATCCTTATTTCTTTTTAAATAATATAAAGATTTTTATAAGTAAACGTTTAACTTTTAATAAATGATTTTAAATAAGTAGTTTAAATAATAAAGTATAGCTTTAGCTTTATACTATAAGTATAATATTTAAGACTTAGTATAGCTCTATTAATATTAGTAAAACACTTTCTATTAAGCACTTATATTATTAAATTAAAGCGGATTCTCAATCTCTTTATAAAGGAGGGATTTATTAACTTAGCTTTTTATTAAGCTCGCTAAGTTCTTTTTATAAAAGTTCTACAAGGTCTTAAAAATACTATTTTATTATACGTCTCTAAGGAGAAAAAGGCAATTAAATAGCTAAACTTTTTATATAAGCTTTACGTTTTTTTTAGCGTTTTAATAAAGAAAATCAGTAAAACTATTTACTCTTTAGAATATATTAATCTTATTATTTCCTTATTTTTCATTAAAGAATAATTTTAACTGTCTTTATAAGTTAAACCTCCTTGTTCTCTTAGCTTATAATTAAGGCTTCTTAAAAGGCTTAGCTAGAATTATTTATAACTTAAAGGAGGCTAAGAAATTATACGTTTAATATTATTATTGTAAAGATTAAGGGGCTTAAGGTTAAACTAAGTCTTGCTATTTATATACTAATTATAAATAGGTTTAGCTTACTAAAGGTATTCTTAAATATATTTTTATCGCTAATTATTAAATGTTTAGTTTTTATACTCTAACTAAGTATTTATCTTTTAAATTTATATAAATGTTAATAACTAGCGCGCTATAACGCCTTAAGATTAAAAAGCTTATTTATATTAATTAAATATTTTAAAAATACTTTAAATAATGCGGCTATAGGATATAAAGCTAAATAAAAATAAGAAACTAAGAAACTAATAAATATCCTTTTAAGTAAAATTTAGTAAAAGCTTATAAGCTAAATTTAATTAGCAATATAGTATAAAAGTATCTACTTAGCTTATTATCTTTTAGAAATCGTAGGTTTATCATAGGTTGAATTTTTAAGGTATTTAAAAGATAAAAACCTTAAAGGTTTTTAAGTTAACTTATTTTTTTAAGGATAATTAAGCTATTTAAGTAGTACTAGATTTAGTTTATTTAGATAAAAGAATTTTGTTATTTTCTAGTTTGTTTTTATTAATATTTTAAAAGCGCATTATCTTTTAAAAAGTAATAGTTTTAGCTTAGCTAAATAAAATTTATTTTATATCCTATTTAGCATTAAAAGGTATTAAAGTATAATACCTTAAAAATAAATAAAGAATATTCTTAAACTAATATACTTAGTAAGCTATAGCTTTTTTTGCTTTATCGCTTTCTTATCTTAAAGCTTTATTATAAGTAAGTTATAAAACTGCTTATTATTAAGATTAAACTTTAAAGGCTAATAAGAGCTTCTTATTAAAAGAAGTTTAGTTTAATATTAAACTTCTTATAAAATAAGGACTTAATTAAGCCATATACTTGCTATTAGCTTAATAAATATTAAAAATACCTTTTTTTAAATAGATAAGAATTATTATTATTTATTATATATTCTAGTTTGAAAAATTAAAAATGAAAAATAAAATGTAAATTAATTACTACTAATTAAAGATAATACTAAAAACTAATTACTACTTATTAAGCTAGTATAATAAACATATTACTATATGTAAATATATATAAGAATAAGTAAATAATACAAAGTTTATCTTTTCTTTTAGTATATTTAATTACTTTATACTTAGCTTCTTAGGTTTATTTAAACAAATTTTAATTTTATTAGCTAGCTATTTATTATTAGTATATAAATAAATTATAAATCTAATTAGTAATTACTTAATAAACTTAGTATAAGTTTAATTTAAAATATTATATACTAAAATAAAGGAAATCTTTAAAATATACTTAGATATCTTATATAAATCATAATAAAGTTTATTTTACATTTGTAATTCTATTTCTTTAATTGAAATAAAGTTAAACTATAATTACAGTATTATATAGAAATCCTTTAATTTCCTTTAAAAATCTTAATAAAGCCTGCTTAGCGGTTTCTAAGGTATTTTTTCAAGTTAAAAATATTATTAACTATAGTTAAGAAGCCTTATATATATTTATAAATATTCTTTAAAATTATAATAAGGTCCGCTTAATAGTGTTTATTGCGTTATTTAAACGCGTTTTTATAGTGCGTGTTTTAAGCATTCTTATTATAAAAATTTATATTAGTTTACGTTTTTTATAAAAGATTCTTAAGAGCTAATAGAAGAGTTTTAGCGTTTACGCTAAGATTTTATAATTCCAGCTAAAGATAATATATAAGTATAATAATTTCCCTTTATAACTAAGTATAGTTTATAAATATTAGCTTAATAGCGCCTGTTTATACTAACCCTTAGCTGCTATTAACGATTTAAAGAATATTAATAAGCTGTCTTAACTTATAAATAAGCCCTTATTAAAGTATATAGCTTAGTATACTTTTCTCTTCTTATTATCCTCTAACTAAAGTATTAATTTAATATTATAATTAGCATAGCTTTTATAAAAAGTCGGCTTAAGTATAAAGACTTAATAAACCTCGCTTAACTAAAGTACAAAAATATAAAGCACATCTTATAATATTGCTATAACCTACTTTTTTATATGTCGTAAATTGTAAGGATTTGTTAAGGAGATAAAACTATAAAAAGGCGTAATTAAGCACCCGAGCTAATAAGGGAGAGGTCCCCCTTAAGGAGGGCCTTATTATAAGAGTTTATCTCCTGCGTAAAGTAAGCGCAACGTATAAAACAAATACTTTAAAATATTAAGCTTTTTTATAAATAACTAAAAAAAGCTATACTAACCCTTTATAAAGGCTACGCTAACTATAGTACTAATATAAAGCTTTAGTTAAATAAGGGGGGGACCCGTGCGGGCAAGACAATAATAACGAGTTAGGTAAACTATATACTCTCCTTCTTTTAAGATTTTAAACTTAATTTTTACCTTAAGCTAAGGATTAAACAGGAAATATTACTCTTAGAAATTAAGTCTTAGGACGGGGTAAAAATATATAATATAAACTTAAAGCCTACTTATTATAATTTTAAACTCGCTAATAATTTCACTTTATTTTTAAAAGACTTAGGTACTATTTAAGTTTAGATTCACTATTATATAAAAATACCCATAGCTAATAATTAGCATTAAATTAAACTAATATTATAAGTATATTAGCTTTACTATAAGGACTTAAACGTTTTTAATTAAATATTTAACAAGCTCTATAAAAAAAGCAAAATAAAATTAGCTATAAAGTTTACTTTATTTACTTACTTAGTATTTATTATTTAAAGATTAGTAAACGGTAATTAAAAAAGCTAAATAGTCGTTAAACATTTTAGCTGTTCATAGTATTACTAGACTAAATACTTACCTTTAACCGCTTTAGTTTAATATAATCTAAAAGCTTTATAATAAGAACTTTATTTTTATAGTTAATACCTACTTATTCTTTTACTAATTTCTTATTTACTTAAAATACTAAAAGCACTTTACGTTAATTACTAACTTAGGCTTTAAGCGCTTTATAATAGCCTTTATAAGTTATAAATACTCCTCGGCTTATATTTATAAGTTTATAAATTCAATTTTTTATAAATATATTAACTATGCTATCGTTTATATTAACAATATTATTATATTTTCCGACTTACCTTTAAAGTATATTACTTATTTAATAATAATATTTTAACTTTTAACTAAGTATAACTTTACCGTCTTATATATAAAATACCTTTTAAAATATCCCTTAACTTTGCTTTTTAAGTTTTAAGTTAATAAAGTTAGCTTTATTAATACTAAAAAATAAGTATTTACCCTCTATATTAACTTACTTTTTCATACCTTTTAAGCACTTAAAAATAGATTAGCCTTATTAATTAGCTTTAGCACTTTTTTACTTACTTCTATTTATAAATCGACTTTTTTTAAATAGAAAAGACTACTTAGTTTAAAATCGCATAAGATAATATATAATTCTAAAGATAGTAAACATAAGTTTATTTTATAGATTAAACGAAGTTTAATTTTATTATAGCGGAGCTTTAAGCCTTTAAAAACATAACTATAGTATTTACTCTTAATATAGTACTTTACTATATTACTTTTAATAAGCTCCTTTTTTTAGTTAAATAAAAGCTAGAACTATTAATTTAATACTATTTAATTTTCAATTATACGAAGTACTTCTTAAATTTTAAAACAAAGGCTACTTTATACTAGCCTCCGCTTAATTATATTCTTAAGGCGCTAATTATAATTCGGCGAACTATACTATTAGCTTATAAAATTCAAAGTTAATTACTTATTATAAGCGTACTATAAGCTTAAACTATACTTTATTAGTATAAAGTAAATAAAAGTAATAGTTTATATTTATTATACTACTACTTTTACTATTTTTAAGTAGTAGTCTATTTTTACTATTGGTATAAAACGTAGTGACTTCTTAAAATTTACTTTTTAATACTTTAGCTAGTTTCCCTTTAAAGTTTATTATATTTTATAAACTAAAAACATCTTTATAGACTTTTTATCTTAAAGTTTAACTAAAAATCTCGTGCTAGTTAAAAATAAAGAGCTTAACTATATTTAAAAAGTTAAGGCTTTTATTAATTAGGTTAAACTTATTACTAAGGCTTTAAGTATTTTTATAATCCGATAAAAAATTAAAGATATATATACTTTTAATAATAAATAAAGCCTTATCTTAAAGCAGCTTAGTCTTAATAAAGCATAAAAAGGATTGTTTTTCTTTTTTATTAATAGCTTATTATATCTTAAGGAGACTAATAAGTGCTACTACTTATATATTTCTAACTTTAATACTAACCTAATTATAAAAGTATGAGCACCTTTAAAACTTTACTTTAAGAGCAGATATATATAAAAAGAACTATTTATAAGCTGTATTACTTTTTAACATTTTAAGCTAATTAATAATTAGATTGTTAAATTCTTAACTTATAAGTATAAAAAGGTAAACTACTTTAAGCCGGCGGGAAAACTAGTTTTAATTTGCTTTTTTAATATCTCGTTTTATATTATTACTATAAACCTTACTATTAGCTTTTTAAATATCTTATTTAAAGGTCTACTATAAGTAAAACTGCTTAAGGACTACTTTATTACTTTACTTATAGTATTTAATCAGTTCTTTTAGATATACCTTCTCTTTTTAAGCTATTAATGTTTTACTATTAATTACTAAATATAAACGCTTTATAATAAGCTTATTTATAATATTTAAAAAATCCCTTTGTAGATTATCTCTTATAACACTTCGAAATTCATTTCCGGCTATTAATATTCGCTTAAAATAGTATTAAGATTAAAGCTTTAAGTTTTTACTGCTTAATACCTTTAAACTATTTATTTTTTTAAACGCTAAAACTAAATTAAAATCTTTACTTTATGATTTTTTCTATAAACCCCTTAAATAAACACTAAGTTAAAGCCTTATTGCCTTTTTAGTTCTCTATAAAAAACCTTTACTTAGCGGTTCTTTAAACGTCTTTAAGTAAGCTTATTATAAGCTTAAAAATAAATTATAGCTTATAGAACTTTAAAAACTAAGCTAGTATAGCTAATTAGTAAGATTTTTATAATTAAGCTAAAAATACTCTTAGCTTTTACTTAAGCCACTTTTAATCGTTAATATAATATTAAAAAAAAGCTTAAGTTTAAGCTACGCGATTAAGCTTAGCTATAGTTTAATAAAGGTTACTTAGTCGTTTATAACTATGTAGTAAAACTAAAGAAACACTATATTAAGCCGTTTAAAATTATTAAACGTATTAGCTACTCTATATACTTATTAAATATAAATAACTTTATAAATATTTATTAAGTTGTTTTTATCTTTTAGCTTAAGCTAGTAGCCGTATAAAAGAATTATTTTAGCTTTAAACTTTATAAAAGCTACTAAGACGTTAAGCGTATTTTTAATACTTATAAGTAAAAGTATTATTTTAGTTTACCTTAAAAAGAGTTCTTTATTACTTAAAAAAAGTAGTTAAGAAGCTATAACTTTTAAGTATTAGCTTAAGACTTTATATAAACTAATTTCTTTTATAAATTTTAAGCTTAGTAAGAAACGCTAGCTATTAGTATTATAAGAACGTATTAGCTTAGTAATAAACAATATTAACTTTATAAGTATTTAATATAAATTATATATTTTCGTTTTATTACTTATTACTATGTTAATATTAATATAGTTTATTACCTCTTTTTGCTAATTCTTTTTTTATTTATCTTAACTTTATTTCTTTTTTCCTATCTATTTTATATGTTTATTTACTACGTTATAAGCTTCTTTATAATCTTTTTTATCTTTTTTACAACTATTATTAAGTTTAAACTTTTTTTTAAAGATATGCTTTTTATACTTTATTCTTTAAGTTAATAACTTATAAACTGCTATACTTTATTTTAAAATACTTTTTACGTGCTTTATAATTATATAGTAATAACATTAATTTATTATAAGCGTTAATATCTTATATAATAACGTTTACTACTTAAAAAACCTTAAATACTTTTATTTATAATAGCTTTATAGCTGCTTTTACTAAGGAGGGCTATAACTTACTGTTTAGTATTATTCTTAATAAATTCTACTATTTTATACTTAACTGCTTATAGGCTTATTAAGATTAGCTTACGCTTTAACGTTATAGTTACTTAACTATACTTTAATGCTTAGCTTTAGCTTTCTTTTTATATCCTTTATACTATTATACTTATAGTGCTTTACTTTTATTTATTACTTTTTTAGCTTTAATATTAATAAGATACTTTTAGTATTTAACTGTTTATATAGTTATATTACTTTACCGCACTATATAAGCTTTATATATCTTTTTAACGTTTTTCGACCCTCTTAAGTTATTATTAATATATTACTTTATTTATACTTCGGCTTATAACGCTAATTTCTTTTAAGCACGCGGGCATTTAAAAGGTACGGGTACTTATTATACGCGGGCGGTATAAAGAAGCGGCGCGGGCTAGCGTTAGTACGTATCTTTAAAATAGGGCGTAAGTATAAATAAAGATATATATAAGTATAAATAGTAGTACTTTAATTAACAAAAATAACCCTTTTATATTTAAAGCTTTATAACGCACCAGATTTTAAGAAAAAAATAATGTAAAAATGTTAATACTTAGTAAGAATATTAAGACTAAAATATTAATAATAAGCGATAAGAAAGCGGTAAGTAATACTTTTCGTAAGCTAAACTTATTTATCTTTAGAGTATAAATATTAAGAGTTAGTATAGCTTTAAGCTCTTAAGTTAAAATAATAATAATATTAAACGAATAATCTTTTAGCCTTTTTTAAGTACTAAGAAAAAAAACGTATTATTTAAGCCTTAAGAAAAACCTTAACTATAAGCTAAGGATAAAGAGAGATTTAACGTATTTAGACCGCTAAAAGTATCTTTTAATAAAATATAAGAAATAATAAAGCTAATATATTTTAAGCAGTAAATTATTTTATAAACTTTATTTGCTAAATTGCTAATAAACGCAAGATTTGTATAGCTAAATTAGCTATTTAAATACTTTTCCTTTTTATAGGAGGCGTAATAAAGTAATATTTTAGAAATCTCTTAAAACTTTTATAAGAAAAGCTTAATAAGCTTAGCGTGAAGCTAAGCTAAGAGATTTTTGCCTTATAAAGGTATTTTAAAGTCCGCTTTAATATAAAAATATAAACACTTAATAAAAACTACTTTATTATAAAATATATAGCTATAAGATTAAACTATAATTCTTAAATATTATATTTATAATATTAAGCTAAAGTTATACTTTATAAGCTAAACTACTTAACTATAATAATCTATTAAAGGTTATACTATTTAATACGGAATAAGAATATTAATAGCTAAATTAATAGATATAAGGAAATTCTATTTTAGCTTTAAGTTAAATATGCTTAAGAATATTAAGAATACTTATTAATATAAAAGAAATAAAGCTAGCGTATAGAAAAGCGAGGCCTAATTAGCTAAACTTAATTTATACTTAAAAGATAGTTTAAAATACCTAAACTATTTATTAAGAGTTTTTAAAAACTATAAGTTATATTTATAAACGGCTTAACTAAAGTAATAATACTATAGCCTGCTTAGTGCTCGCTAAGTTAAAGGAAAAACCTCGTTAAGGAACTAAGAACATAAGCTAAAGTCTTTTAACTTAAGAGTAAAAATGTTTTAAGATTATATATTTATTAACGTTAAAACTAAATAAAGCGTACTTTATAATAAAAGCAAAACAGCGGCTAAGATTAATAATTAACTAAGAGATAAAAAGTATAATATAAAAAGAGCTTAAATAGATATTAATAAAAGCTTAAAAGAAACTATAATCTATATTATAATAAACTAAGTACTACGCCTTATAATATAAGAATAAAAGGATAAGGCGCAGACTAATTACTACTAGTCGGGGCTCGTACTACAAACTAATTACTACTAATTAAGGCTAGTACTATAAACTAATTACCGCTAGTCGGGCCGGTATAACGGACTAATTACCGTATATAAACGTATATAAGGGTTTAAAAATAGTAAAAAGCTTATCTATTCTTTAAAACATAGCTAGCTACTTTATACCTAGTTCTTTAAGCTAATTTTAAAGATCTTTAACTATACTATCCTTCTATCTATTATTAATATATAAATAAACTATAAATATCCTTATAAAATTACTTAATAAACTAAGTATAAGCTTAGTTAAAAACACGATAAATTATAATTAAGGAAATCCCTAAAATATCCTTAGATATCTCTTAAAAATCGCGGTAAAGTTTATTCTATATCTTTTAAAGTACTTTTATAGTTAAAAATAAGTCGAACTATAGTTAAGATATCCCGCGGAAATCCTTTAATATCCTATAAAGATACCGCGGAATCCGTTTAGTAGTTTCTACGGTATCCTTTATAATTAAAAACGTCGTAAACTATAGTTAGGTAGGCTCTTAAGCCTTTATAGTTATATCTTAGAAACCTTAGCGGGGTTTAACCGGTAATGTTCGTTATATCTCTTTACGCGAGCCTTCGTAGTGCGTGCTTTAAGCGTTCTTATCGCGGGGTTTTATAAGGCTCCTTAAGAGTAAAGTAAGGAGTCTGGGCGTGGCCGTCTAGTCTTTATAATACTTAGTTTAAAAGACTAAAAAAGTATATAGATTTTATAGTAAAGTATTCTTTTTAAAAAGAGACTTTATTAATACGTTAAAAATAAGGACCTTTTTACCCTTAGCTAAGATATTACTAAGTAAAAATATATTATAGTATAATACGTAGTTATTTAAAAGCTTTAAAGTATTTAAATATTAAAAGCTCTTTTTAATATTAAACTATTAAGCTTTAATAAGCTATTACGATTAAAATATATATAATTACTAGTTTATATAAAGGTAAGACTTAAAATAAGTAAAAGAGCTTATATAAATAGTAAGGTAAACTATAGGTTTATTTTAGCTGACTTTATAAAGATTTTTTAAAACATAAACTTTTTTTAATAAATATTTATTTAAGAAGTAAAAAGAACAGCTTTTATTTAATAATCGAAAGTTACCTTAAATCTATTAAAAAGGCTAAATAATAGCCTTTTAATTATATTAGTAAAAATAAAGGCTTAAAAAAATATTTATTTAAGAAGTAAAAAGAACAGCTCTTATTTAATAACCGGAAGTTACCTTAAATATATTAAAAAGGCTAAATAATAGCTTTTTAATTATATAAGTAAAAATCAAGGCTTAAATAGTAAAACGCTTAATAGCTAATATATTATTAAGCTAGGATCTTATAATTCTTTACTTAAAGGACTTTATTAATCCTACGTTAATCTTATAAACTAAAGCTTTTAAAGAGATTAAAGCTAAACATAAAATAGTTTAACAAGGCTTAGCTATTCATAGGCAAGTTATCTGCTTAACTGCTATAATAAATTTAGCTAAACTTAATAATACTTTGTTTATCTAAGTCTAATTACTACTAATAAAGCATAATATAATGTTTTTTCTTAATAACCTTAAGCTCGCTTAGATAATTATAAATGATTTTAAAAGCTTTATAGTACTAAACTATTTTCAAGGAATATTAATACTCTGCTAAAGCTTAAAAGTAAGGATAATTATTAACTTTTATAGGTAATTTTAGCTATATAAAAAGGTTAATACTACTATCCCCTTAGTAAAATCCTTAATAAAAAGCTTTAAAAGAATAAGCCCCCTTAAAGACCTTTTTAAAAAAGATTTTTTTAGCTAAATATAAACTTAGAATTACTTGAACTAAAAATCTACTTAAGCTTACTATTAAAAAAAGCTTGTAAATCTATACTAAGAACTTAAAATACGCTTTAAAGGCTTAAGATATTTTTAATCATTTCTTCGCTTTTAAAAAATAAGGGATTAGTATATATAAAATAGGTCTAAGTATATATATGTTCCCTTAGTAAAAAGATAATAAGACTAATAAATCACGTTAAAGTTATATTTTTAAGCAAAAAAATAAGGAAATAGTAAATATAATATTTAGCTAGCTAATTAAGTAAAAATAAATAAAGTGTGTTTATAAGCTAACGTTTTTTATAGCACTAAATTTTATAGTATAAAGAATTATAAAAAAAAGATAAGGAGTTTTATACTTATAAGGGATAAACGCTACTATAACTTTAAACGCTTACTAAATATCGCTTGAAGGTAATATAATTTAACATGTTTAAAGAAAAAGGATTATTAGCGTAGTAAATATATAATCGTTTTTTTACTAGTTCTTAATTTATTAAGAATAATAAGAAAGATTTATAGTTATAAGCTATTATAAGCTAAAAAAGTGACTAATAATACTAAAAAAGTTTAAAAACTCTTCGGATTTAAAGAGTTATAAATAATATCCTTATTAAATACTAAGTATATTTAGCGGCTTATATTAATAATATTAACATTTGCTTAAATATATCCGAAGAATCCTTTTTAATACTTAAAGGTAGTATTTAGCACATTTTATAATTATAATATTACTTTATTTAAATTAAATTTCTTTTTAGTATACCAATCTATATAATTCCTTAAGTTTAAGGAAAATATTATTAAGCTAATAAATATAGATAAACGTATATAAGCTTTAAGAGATATTATTTTCTTAAAGAACTTTTAATAGCTTAAGAAATAAATGAGCCTTACTAAATAGCAACGCTATATTGTTTTTAATATTAATAAAGAAATTAATATCTTATAAAAACGAAAAGAAAGCTACGTAAAGTAAATTAAAAGAAGGAAGTCTTATTAAAAGGCTAAAAATAAGTATAATATACTATTAAAGCGACTTTTTAACTTAAGCTAAAAAATAAAAAAGCCTTTAAAATTTTAAATTAAGAAGCTTACTAAGCTTAAAACAATTTATTACTTTAACCCCGCGTAATAACTCTTTTTTTTAAATTACCTTATCTTAAGAATATAAAGTAATAGCTACAGCTTTTTACTTAAAAGAAAGTATTAAATAAGATCGTAAAACTTTATTAGCACGGACTAAAGTTAAGCTTATCGTTTACTTAAACCGTACTTTTTAAAGTAAAGAACCTTAATATTAGCTTATAAAACTTTAAGTAGCTAGCTTAGTATAAGTAGTTTATAAGCTATATACTATAGTGCTATTTATAAGTATATTATAAGTAGTTAACATTACGAATTATATTAATACTTATAGGATTATATACTTAAGATCTTAATTTCTTATTAGTATAAAGTTAAATTAAAGGTTAATCCTTGTCTTTTAATACTTAAGCTAATTTCTACTTAAAGTATAATATATTTAATGCATTAACATATTATATTAAACGCGCTTTTATAGCTTTAATACTAAGGTAATAAGCTAATATTCTTAAACTAAAAAAGGAAATAAACATATATTTAATAAGATAAGAAAGTAAACTAGCTATTTCTTTACTTAAAAGTATTAATTTAACTACTACTTTACTAAAAAATAACTTTGAAGTACGCAGAGGATATATAATAAGTAAAGATTATTATATCGCTTAATAATAAGGATAATATCCTTAAACTTTTATTTCTTAAGTTAAAAAACTACTACGCTTAATAAAAACTAATAAACGCGAAGACCTATATATCCTTAAGACTTATACTAAGGAAACCTTTAATAATACTTATATAAAGCATTTTAACGCCGGATATATTTATAAATAATATGATTTACTTAAAAGTTTTTTAATTTTATAGCTTAGTAAATTTATAAATAAAGTTTTAAATAGGTATAATACTTATAAATATAACTAAAGTAACTAAGGTAAGCTACTAAAATAGCTTATTTAGATTTAAAGCCTGCTAATCTTTTATTATATTATAGTAATAAACTTTATTACTAAGCTCTTAATAGTTTAAGCAAAACAATCTTTATAAAAGGATGTTATAAAGAACTTCTTAAATATATTACTAATAGTAATAAAAAGGTTCTTTATTAAACTACTTTATGCTAATTTAACGATCTTAAGGAAGATAATTTTTAATTAAGATATAAAGTTTATATAAGCGTTTTAATAAACTTTATAGTAAGCCTTTAAAATTAACCGCTAAGTACTTTTAAATTTAAAACCTATTAAGAAAGTAAAACTAACTTATAATTATCGCACTATCACTTTTTACTACTAAGTTTAAAAACTTACGCTAAGTTAATATATTAATCGTTTTATACTTTAGCCTTAATACTTTATTTTTCTTTATAATTTCCATAGCTTTAGGTAAGCTTATTTAAAAAATAGGAAATATTAATAAACTTTAACCCCTTAGTAACTATTTATAGTTCTTAAGTTAAGAAGTCTTATAAATAAAAAGGAAAGTTAGCTATTACTTATACTTAAACAGATATAAAAAGTAAAGATAATAAGAAATATTAACTATTAAGGTTTAACCTAGGATTTAAGTTTAAGTATAACTTAAAAAAGAATGTTATATTACGGTTAGTAAGCTAGCAAAACTTAAAAAAATATATATAAAACCTTTTAAAGTTATAGCTAAAGTTAAGTAGCTTAAGGACTAATTAAATAAAAAAGATTATTTAACATATATTTAGTTGTTTTAATACTATAACTACGCTTAGTAAATAAGCTAGCTATATACTTTAAGCTTATTTTTAATAAAAGAACGCTTTACTTAAAAAAGTAAAAAGTTAAAAGAATCTTATAAAGTTAAATAATAAATAAAAGTAGTAAAAAGCTTTAAAAAGAGTTTATTATAGCTTATAAAAAATAGGTAAGTAGATATAACTTATAAGGAGATAAAAAAGCACTTTTCTCGCTAAAGATTATAAAAGCTTTTAATAAAGCATAAGAAAAGTAAACGATTAAGGTAGTTAAAATAAAGAAATAATTCGCGGCCTTTATAACTTAAAATAAAACTTTTCTTCTAAGATAATTAAGTAGTTAAGCTTAAGTTTAAGACTTAAACGCTATTATAAGTTTTAAAAAACTTTAACTTAATATACTTAAAGTAATTAGTTATTTTAATAATAATACGCTACTATTTACTTTAAGTAATAACGCCTTTTTAGCTTTATAACATCCCTATTTTAATTCTGTTTATTACATACTTTTTTTCTTTTTTTCCCTCTTAAAATAACTATATTCTTTACTATATTTTACAAGATACTATATATATAGCTTTTTTTACCTTAAAAATAGAATTCTTATACTTTTATTTTAAGTTTTTATTATTATTAAATATCTTTTATAGCTAAGATTAGCTATTTTATAACTACTTTTATAATTTACTTTTAAATACGGTTTTACGCTTATAATATAGAAGATACAAGCAGGCGCTTAAGCATTATAAAAATAAGGTAGCTTAGTTTTATAGTCTTAAGTCTTTTAGCAAAAGCTAAAACCCTTAAGTTTTAAGATTTAAATAAAACTACGTTACGTTTTATAACTATAAATTAAGGGGCAAATAGGTATAGAAGAGGGCGGGCATGTAGCTAGGAGTAAGGGGGTAATAGAGATATAAAGAGTGTGCGAAAAGGAAAAGAAATAGGTAAGATATGTATATATAAGGTTAATAATCTATTTAAGGTAAAGGGGGGACTAAGGCCTCCTTATATAGACAATTCCTAGGCTATAAGCAACTTAAGTGATTTAGAAAAGAGCCCCCTCTTTAGCTTAATTATACATCGTAGGCTAATAGCTACTATTAAGTTAATATTATATTTATAAGCCTAGGGATTAATTCTATAAGGAATAGAAGGTAGCGTAGCGACTTAGTATAGATTATATAAATAGTCTCGATATATACCTCGTCTTAATCTGCTTATACCTTACTTATATATGCGTGAAAAAATATAGGGAAATGGATATTATATATAGGATTGTATAGCAAATTTAATATAGATTTTAGCGTATTAATATCATGTGTTATCTATACTATATTTAGCTTTTCAGCTGCGGGAGAGTATCTTTTACTTCTTTTTAACTTTAGTATTTATTAATAATATCTTACTATTTAGTATTTTTTTATTATTAAAGAATATATATATAAGTTAGTATAATAATCATTAAACGTTTTTTTATTATATATACTCTTAAAGCGTGATTATAATAGTAATTATATTGCTAATATACTAATATCTCGTTAAAAATAATATAATATATAGTTTAAGAATTAATATATATAAGTTTATATTTTAACTTTCTATAAGTATAAGTAGAATAATTATAAGTTTTAAGTAAAGTTTAACTTTAATATACTTTATACTAAGTAGCTATATTAAGAGGCGCTATAAATTTAATGTATAAAAAGTAAAGTAAGCGATATATAATTATATTATATAAAGCGCTCTACTTACTTAGTAATTATAGTAAGTATGAAAATAAACATAATAATATTAGTATATAATTACTTACGATATTAAAAGGTATAGTATAATAAGACGCTTATAAGCTTATAAGAAATAAAGTATAAAAGACTAAAGTAAATATATTAAAGTAGAGTAAAGCGGAATAATTATAAGAGTAAGCTCGTATATAAGAAAATTAGTAATAAAAGAAGGGGAAAAAATAGTATTTATACTTAATGAAAAAAAGTAAAAAGAAGGCAAAATATACCTTAAGTATTACTAAAAGCAGTAAGCGGAAAAGGTATATTACGCCGTGATAGTGTTTTTAAGAGCGGTATAGCAATATAAAAAAGTACGCATTTATCGTTTTTAATATTATAATATATTATTATTTAAGGAAAAATATTATTCAAAGATGGAAAGTATAGCGTAAGTATAAAAAGAATAATTATACTTATAAGTATTAAGTATATAATAAAAGGTAAAGCACTAATATTATATAGAGTACTCTATATTACTTTAAAAGGTAGATGGTATTAAAAGCTATAATATAAAAAGAGCTATATTTATACTATAGCGACTACTATAAAGTTAAGCTAATATATTACTAAATTTAAATAAGACTTAACTTAAACTTAGTTTAACTTTAGCTTAAACGTAACCTAAGTATAAGCTGTTTATGTACTACTTATAAATAAGAAGCTATATAGCCTAAGAAGAGTTTTTCTTTTTCTCTCCTTAGCTTTAAAATATTAATTATGTAACTATGTACTACTAAGCTAAGTATATACTAGCTTTAAGTAAATATTAAAACGAAAATAAGTATATTTTGCGTTTAAAAAAAACTCTAGCTAAAGATAATAACTAATTAACAGATAAAAAGTATAATTTAAAAAAGGTTTGAATAAATATAAAAAAAAGCTTAAAGAAAATTATAACTTATATTATAATAGACTTAATTTAAAAGGCTAATAAAGTATATAGATATTATATTAATGCCTTTTAATTAAAAACTTATTTCTTTATATATAAAAGATAAATACTCTTTTAACTTTAACTAAGATATTACTTTAAAGAATCTTAGCTTTATATAATAAGTAGTTATTAAAGAGCTCTTAAGCGTTTAAATTGTTAAAGACTTTTAAAAGATTCAGCCGTTAAATCTTAATAAGCTATTATAATTTACTTATATACGCTTATTTAATTTAAAAAAAGAGGACTTAGGATAGGTGAGAAAACGTGTTTAAATATAAAAGGAAACTAAAGCTTTATTTCACCTAACGTTTTAATTAAAAATATTTTAAAATATAATTATAAACTCCTCTTAATAAACCTTTCTTTTAAAAGTAAGAAAAATAACTATTATTAAATCAGCGGAGTTTACTATATATATACTAAGAAGGCTAAATAGTAACTTTATAATTCTAAAAATAAGGATTAGCAATTAAATAACAAGATTAATTATCTATTAATATTAACTAAGCTAAGATTTCTTAGTTTCTTATAAAAAAGACATTATGAATTTTATATTAGTCTTATAAATTAAGACTTATAAAAGTATAAAAGCTAAAGTTTAAATAGTTTAATTATGCTTAACTTTATATTAGTAACTAATTCTCTTAACTACTATTATAATTTAGCTAACTATAGCTACGCTTTGCTTATTTAAGTTAAAGTATTACTATTAAAGCGTAATATAATATTCTTTTAAACGACTTTAGGCTGACCTAAAAAATAATATAAGATTATAATAGCTTTATTATAACGGAGTAAAACATACTCTCTTTTAGTCTTAATGCTAAATAAAGCATAAATAGCAAATAATATTAATACCTTATAATAAATATTCAATCTAGTATTTAATTTTATATATAATTAATATTACTATATTATACAACGTATATATAAGCAAGGTATAAGTAGACTAAGAAAAGGTATATATAGAGACTATATATAGAATCTGCGTTAAGTCGCTACGCGACCTTGTATTCTTTATAAAATAAATCTTTAAGCTTATAAATATAATATAAACTTAAAACTAGCTTATAGCATACTATAGGAAGTTATACTATATTTATAGTTTTGTTTTAAATTTCTTAAGTTCTTTATAGCCTAAGAACTATCTATAAAAAGAAGCCTTAGTTTCCTTTTTAATTAAAATAGATTATTAACCTTATATATATATCTTTTATCTATTTTTTTACCTTTTTATATACTTTCTTTACTTTTATAATCCCTTTACTTATAGCTTTATCTTTGCTTTATACTACGCTTATTTTATACTATTACTTTTATAACAATCAACCGTTTTATAGAAATATAAGTATTCTATTAAAGCTAAAAAGTAAAAATAATTTCAACCCTTAATAAGTAGTTTTAGCTTTATAAAGACAATAATACTATTATATCTAAAGTAAAAGTTTTAATAAAAAGCTTATAAAATAAACCTGTTTAAAAACTTCTTTTAAAAAGGTTTTTCAGTTATTTATAAACTTAAAATAAGCTAAACTAAAGACTTACTTAAGTTGTTTATTTATAAAGATATTGAAATCTATACTAAGGACTTAAAGTATACTTTAAAGTTTTAAATTATACTTAAATTTTATCCCCGCCTTTTAAAAAATAATAAAGTAATATATATAGATAAGTCTAAGTGTATATATATTCCCTTAATAAAAGGATAATAATACTAATTAGTCGCCTTTAAGCATTATATATTAAGCAATGGAAATAAAACATTTTAAATTATTATATTAAGCTAGCTTACTAAGTAAAAATAAATAAAGCGAGTTTATAAGCCCACCCTCTTTATAGCTTTAATTTTTCTAGTATAAAAGATAATATGTAGGAAAAAGAGAGAACAAGTAGTTGTAAGCTTATAAAGGATAAATACTTTTTTTATTTTCAACGCTTACTTAATACTACTTTTAAGTAATATAGTTAAAGGCCTTTATAAGAAACGGTTAATTAACGCGGCAAAGATATAGTCGTTTTTTTACTAGTTTTTAATTTATTAAAACTACTAAAAAAGGTTTATAGTTATAAGCTATTATTAGTTAAAAGAACTACGAGTAATACTTATAGGTTTAAAAAACTGTTTAGTATACGTCTAAACTTTTATTAATAATGTTTTATATAAATATTAAAATTACGCACCGGCTAATATTACTAATATTGTGTTTTAATTAAATATAGCTTTAGAATACTTTAAATACTTAAAGGGTATATTACGCTCTTTTTATAAATATAAAGCTATTTAATTTAAACTTAAATTCCCCTTAATAAATTAATGTTTATAACTCTTTAAGTTAAAAGTAAATCTAATTAAGCTAATAAATATAAATAAATTAATATAAGCTTAACAAGATATTAAATTATTTAAGACCTTTTAGTAGCTTAAGAAATAGGTTAGCCTTACTAAATAGCTATACTATATACTTTTATCTTTTATAAAGGAAATACATGTCTTAAAAAAGGAAAATAGAAAGCCACTTTTAGTAAAATAAGAAAAAAGTAATATATTAAAAGACTAAAAACAGGTAGTATATTCTTTAAATACTACCTTTTAGCTTATATTAAAAAAAGAAAAAGCTTTAGTAAATCTTACTAAAAGGCTTATAAAGATTTAAACGATTTACTATTTTAAACTTATTTAATAATTGTTTGTTTTAATTAATATATCTTAAGAAAATAAAGTAATAGCCATAGCTTTTTGCTTAAAAAAAGTTATAATATAAGATAATAAGACTTTACTAGTATAAGTAAATCTTTCACTTATTAATTACTTAAGCTACGTCTTTTAAAGTAAAAAACCTTAATACTACCTTATTAAGCTTAAAGTAGCTAGTTTTATATTAGTAGTTTATAAGCTTTATATAAAAATACTATTTTTAAGGATACTATAAGTAGTTATCTTTATTAACTATATTAATACTAATAAGTTATTATTAAGTTTATATAAAAAACCTAATTTAGGTTTTTAAAAACTTAAAGTTTTATAAAAAAAAAGAATAAAGTGCTTAACGTAAAACCTCTCTTTATTTACGTTTAGTCCGCTTTATATAAAGTCTTATAACTTTATATTAAGAAAAAGGTGCGCTTACTACTATAAGTATATCCTACTTCCTAAGTAGTTTAACGCGGCTTAGTTAAGCTTAGGCCGCTTTAAACTTAAGTGGCTTATAGCTTAAAGCGTCTTACTTTAAGCGTAAAGTATAAGTATTAGCTTATTTTATATCTCCTTTTTATATCTACTTTACTTATAGAAAGGTAAGAAGGGCGGGTAGTATAGCTAAAAATACTATAAAAGTCAGCTTATACTTAGCCCCGCTAAAAGGAATTCTACGCCCTTCTTATATATATATTTATTTAATTAAGCTAATTCCTTGTTTACGCCGCTTAGTTATTTATTTCGCATATAACTATTAAAAGAAAGCCTTTTATATACTATACGCGCTTATAAGATCTTTACCTTTTTTTATTAAAACGCGCCTATTTACTTTTTAAACTTATTATATACTTACCTTTTAACTTTTTTTATATTACTATTATTATAACTATATTAAAAAAAGGTTATACTTTTTTATCTAAATATAAGTTTACTCCTTAAGCTACTAAAACAAATACTAAGAATAATAAAGCTAAGGACCGCTATAATACTAAGCGTTAATTCCCTTACTATATATATATAAGGAGATTATTAAGTAGTAATATAGTTATAGTTTTTTAAGCTTCTTAAAATTAAGCCTATTAAAATTAAGCCTATTAAAATTAAGCCTATTAAAATTAAGCCTATTAAAATTAAGCCTATTAAAATTAAGCCTATTAAAATTAAGCCTATTAAATTTAAGCCTATATATATCCTAGCTAGACTTACTATATAAGCATATTTAGTTTATATTATTAACCCGTTTATAGCTATTTTTTAAATGTATATATTACTTATACTTTAATTAATTACTTTTATTTTAAAGTAAGTAGCTTTACCTTAAGTTTACTTTTAATTTATAGCTAACCCCTTTTTAGCTTACTGCTATTAATAAAGACGCGGCTTATAAGCTTTACGCTGCTTAAAAAAAGTCGTATAAGTTAAGTAAGCCTATTAAGCGCTCCTTATATATAAAGCTTACCTCCTTTATAATAAAGCTTTAATAGCGCGCCGGAGCTAGAAAAGCGCGGGCTCTTACTTTTAGTACTATTTTTAGTTTAGCCTTGCTTAATATAAACGTTAAGCTACTTACTTTTACTTTTAGTTACTTAATTAATAACGCGTATATAGCCCGCGAGGTTTATACTAACTTCTAAATAAGCTTAAAAGAATTATTATTATTATTTATTAAACTATTTTCGCAAAAGCTTAAAACTTAAAAAGTATAAAGAATATATTAGCTATAATAAGTAATGATTTTAACCTAAATAGCTAAAAAGGCTAAGACGTTGCCTTTAAGGGCGATTAACTTAACTTAAACTTAGCGAGGGCTTATATTACCTTTACCCCGCTAAAGCCTCTTCCCCTTAAGATCCTTATTATTTTAAAGGATTTTAAAGATAAAGTAAACGCTTATAAAAAAGCTTAGTTTAAAACTTTAACTAAGGGTTATATAATATAAAGTTAAGTAGCAGTCGTTTATAAAGCTATAAGCTAGCTTTATAAACTACTTAAAGTAGCTTTAAAAAGTTAGCTCCTTAAAGAGCTTTTTATAATTAACTATATTAAAAGGTCTTTTAATATTTCCTTAAAAGAATAACGCGATCTTTTTTTTTAGCTTATATTATATATAGTAGCTTTATTACTTAAAGTATCGCCGCTTTTAAAAACTTCTTCTTTTTATTTTTAAAATGCCTTTTAAGTAAGACTTTATTTACTTTTACTATAATTAAAAGCTATTAAGATAAGATTAATTTTAAAACTTTATTTATTATAAGTAAAAAGGAGATAAGCCTTTAGTTTTTAGTAGTATAATATACTTTAAGATTCCTTTTTCGCTTTTATAGCACTACTATATTAGCAGATTAAAACTAAGTTAAGAAGTACGACTTTTTTATATAAGCTATGAAAATTATCGCTAGTTAAGCTAAAAATATTAAGCTATAGAGCTTAAAGAATCCGAGGGGGACTTTATTTAAGCCCGCCGTTTTTTAGCTCGCTATTATAATTATTACTTGAAATATATCCGTAGGGTTAATACGCCGCTTAATAAATAAGTCTCTTTTAGCTATAAGCTAAAAAGGTCTTTAAAGCGTTATAGCTTTAGCTAAAAGGAATTATTTTACTTAAAGTCGAGCTTTCTCCTTATAGTTAGGAGTTAGTTAGTATTTATTGCCCCTTTTAGTTAGTAGTAGTAAGTCTACTAAGTTTAGCGGTAGCTTATTATTTAGCTACGTTTATTATTTTACGTTTTATAACTTAGTATTATTTATATTAACTTCTTAAAAAAAGTCTTTTTAATGCTCTTACTTTATTTTATATATAGCCCGTTTTTAAGCTATAACCGCTTTTTATAATGTCTTTAGTCCCTTTTTATAGCCTTAGTAGCTTAAGTTACCTTTTAAGTAAACTATATAATTGCTTGCTTTTAATATAAAACTATTGCTTAAGGAATCTTATTAAAGTCGTTATATAAGCTATTTATTTCTATGTTAACTTTTCGCGGGTTATAAAGCGTAAGCTATTATATCTTAAGCTAAGAAAATGTTTCCGCTTAAAACTTTTTTTTCGCCTCTTTTTACTTTAGTATAATAATTATATCCTTTATTTTTAAGCTTATCTTAAATAAGACTATTTATAGGATATAGTTAAATTTAGTAAGGTCTAAGTTTAAACCTAAGAACTAAGCAGCTATCTCTATTATAGCTTATATAAAGTTAATTATATTATCTTTATACTAATAAAAAAACGTTTATATTTCCTTATTAGCGTAGTTAATTTAAGATAAAGCTATATAGCGTCCTTAATAAATTATTTTACCTTATTTAAGGTTTAATTATAGCTATTATAAAAGGGTAATAAATATTAAAGTCTTTAATAAAAACTAGCAGATTCTAGTTATAAATCTTTTATATAGCTTTAGCTAGGCCTATTTATATTCTTTTTAAAGGTAAGTATAAAACATTTAACTTTATACTATTGCTAAAAGTTATCTTTATTTTATTATATTTAGTTTATAGTCCTTATATCCTTGTGTTATACCTTATATATATAGATATATTGCGTTTTAGCCCTCTATATAAATAAGTTAGTATAATATACTTTTAAAAGCCGGGGCCTTAAAGCCTTACATTTTCTTTATATCTTAAAGCACTATTATATTATACTTCGCGTAATAGCTAAAACCTAGCTATACTAGCTTATTTCTTTTATATATATTTTAATAAAAGACTTTTAGTTTTATCTATTAAAAGTTAGGTTAAGGTTTATTATTACTTAAAAGAAAGTATAAGCCTAGGTTAAAAGTAATACGCTCCGCTACTTTATATATCGTTTAATATCGCTAAAGTTAGCGCTTATTACCTAAACCTTAGCTAGTAAGGCTAATAGCGTTTAGTCGTTTTTCCTCGGCTGCTTTAAGTGTTTCTATACTTATAATAAGGCGGGTTTATAGTTCTTTATAAAAAGGAGGAGGCCTTAAAAGCTTAGCTAGCTATAAGTATTAGCAAAGGGTTATAAGCTGTTTAAATATTAATTTTTAGCTTTATCCTAAGCTTTTACTATTAAAAGATAAATATAAAACTACGCTAAGTGCAATTTAATATAAAATACGTATTTATAGGGGATTTCGCCCTTTTTTATATAGTACTTACTTTCTCCGTTTATATATCGTCCTTTTATTATAAGTATAAAGCTATACTAAGGTAAAACGCTTAGTAATATACTTATATTTATAATAGTTATAATACTAAGTAACCTAAACTAACTTATTATATAGATTGTATTAAAGTATTTAAGCTTTAAGAAATAAGCTTATATTTTATAATTGATTAGTTTTTATTAATCTACGTATGCTAATAATAAGGGTAATAGTTATAAAGGTCTTAATCTAAAGGCATATTACTTACACCTATATAACTTTTATTTTATTAATATCGAGGATCTTTTTAAATAAAAGTCCTTTATCCGTTTTAAAGACCTTTATTAAGATATTCTTTACTATTACTATATAAAGCCTCCGCGCTATTACCGCCTCCGGCCTAAAAATACTTTTATTTAGTTTAAGTTTTATTAATAAGGCTATACTACTATATAAAATATAATCGTAATGTCCTTACTTAGTAAGCGTCTTACCGCTATAGCGGAAGACATATTAAGCGCTATATTAATTGCTTTAACAATATACTTTAGCTCTTAGTTTAAAATATCTAGCGTCGCCTTTATTAAGACTACTATTAACTTATACTTATATTAAGGCGAGACCGGTTTTATTATCGCGTTTTAGTATACTAGCTCCTTTAAGCTTACTACTATTATTACTTAAGTTTACTTTAGTCTCCTTAAAGCTTAAGCCTAGCTTTATCTAAGCCTTTTATATATAGCTTCTTTTATTTTGTATTTTAAATAGCTTTATAAAGCCTAAGGTTAGTTTATACTATAGTTAACGCGCCTTTAGCACACCCTTTAGTATAAAAAAGGGTTTTATTCACTACTTATACTTAGTTAAACTATATATATATAACTATACCCGCAATTTTATTATAAGCCTTCTTTTTATTAGTATTATATATAGCTTAACTAAGCTATATATTATTATCTTATTAAGGTAAGTTCGGCTTTTTATTAAAGTGGGTAAAGCTTAAAGGCATCTTTTCGCGCTATATACTATAGTTAATATTAGTATTAAGCGGACCACCCCCTTACC
Source organism: Ophiocordyceps robertsii (assembly GCA_027405785.1). Lineage (NCBI taxonomy): Eukaryota > Fungi > Ascomycota > Sordariomycetes > Hypocreales > Ophiocordycipitaceae > Ophiocordyceps > Ophiocordyceps robertsii. The sequence continues at coordinate 29,649 of JAPEBW010000572.1, forward strand.
CCTACGATCCTTAGCTATGCTGCAATATAATCTTTAAGGGGGCAATTAATACCGTTTAATTTATTTTTATTATTAGTAGAAGTTTTAAACGTAATTTATACCCGCTTTAAGCGAGTGTTTAGTTCGCGGGGAAGTTTTTAAAGTTAATTTATTTTTCCTACTAATAAGCTTATATACTCAAAGTTATTATTCTTTATTAATATAAAGTTTAATAATAAACTAATTTTTACTTCTTAATACTTAAGCTAATTTGTGCTTAAAGTATATTATATTTTAAGAGTTAAAAACATTGTCTTAAATAAACTTTTATGGCTATTATATTAAGAGAATAAGTTAATATTATTAACTTAAGAAAAAGAATTAAAGCGTATTAAGAAAAAGAAAATAATAAACTACTTAGGTTTTAAATAGAAATATTAATCGAACTACCTCTCCGCTAAAAATATTAAATAAGTATATAAATGATATATCGTAAGTAAAATTATATATATAGCTTAATAATAAACTTAATATTTTAAAACTGTTATTTCTTTAATTATAAGAATTGTTATACTTTATAAAGACTTATAAATAGTAGAGATTATATATCCTTAAAACTAAGGCAAAGGAAATAATTACTAATATTTATATAAAGCACTTTTATAGTTCCTATACCTCTATATAATAAGATTTATCGAAAAGGTTTTTAATCTTATAGCTTAAAAAATATTTTAAAAAAAGTCGTAAGGAGGTAAAACGCTTATAAATATAATTAAACTAATAAAGGTAAAACGCTAAAATAGCTTATTTTAATTTAACGCCTATTAGTTTTATACTATATAATTATTTAAACTTTTATAAATAAACTCTTAGTAGTTTAAGTAGAATAATCCTTTTTTTAAAACTTTACTTATAGTAATTAATAAATTCTTAAAATTATACTTTTTTTATTTCAAGTAATAATTAGTTTATAGTAAAAAAGTAAGTATAAGCACTATATACTAAACTACTTAATACTTATTAAAGGATTCTTAAAAGATAATTTTTAACTAAAAGATAAATTTAATATTAGCGTTTTATAAACTTTATAATAAGCTTTTAGATAAAAACTTTCTATATTTACGGCTTATTACTTTTAAATTAACGGCTTATAAAATAAGCAAAACTAAACTTTAAAAATAGCGTTATAATCCTTTACTGCTAACCTTTTAAACTTATATAAAATTAAAATATTAATAGCTTTATAGTTAAGTCTTAAATCTTTTTTTTTCTCAGTAATTTATATAGCTTTAAGTAAGCTTATTATAAGAATTAAGATAAATAATAAGGTTTTATTCTTTAGTAACTATCAATACTTTTAGAAATAAAAAGTCTTATAAGAAAAAGTAAAGTTAGCTATTACTTATACTTAAGCCGCTAAAAAGAATAAAGATAATAAAAATTACCTCTTACTAAAATCTAAACTTATTAATAAAGTTTAGCTATAGCTTAATAAAAAATACTATATTATAAAATAATAAGCTAGCAAAGCTTTTAAAAAAACGTACTAAGTTATTTAAATTTACTATTAATATATAATAACTTATATACAAGTAAAATATAAGAAGGTTTTTTAATATTTCTTTAGTCGTTTTTATAGTCTAAGTATACTAAGCTAATAAGCTATCTCTATGCTTAAAAGTAATTTAAGATAAAAAGACGCTTTATTAAAATAAATAAGAAGTTATAAAAATCTTAAAAAGTTTTTTAAGAAAATAAAGTAGTAGAAACCCTTAAAAAGAGTTTTTTATAGCTTAAAAAGAATAGCTAAGTAATAATAACTTTTAAGTAAATAAAAAAACAGTCTTTTTACTAAATATTATAAAAGCTTTTAAGAATGTATAAAAATAATAAGCTACTTAAGTAGTTGAAACAAAAGTATAATATACGGTATTTATAACTTAATATAAATTTTAAACTACGAAATTTAACTAGTAAACCTAAAGTATAAGAGTTAAAAGCTGTTATAAGTAGTAGAAAACTATAACTAACTATGTTTAAAGTAATTAGTTGTTTTTATAATAATATACTACTATTTAATTAAAGTAATAAGGCTTTTTTAGCTTTATAATATACTTCTTAAAATTCTTTTTACTCCTTGATTTTTCTTTTTCTCCCCGTTTCTTAAAGCTATACTTCTTATAGCTACTAGCTTTAGCCCGCTATACTTTATATACTTATAAATATATATCCTCTTTTATCTTTAGATTATAACTTTTATATTTTTATCTTAAGTCTTTTTATTATTTAATATTCTTTATAGCTATAATTGATTATTTTATAATACTTTTCTTAGCGTACTTTTATATAATCTTTTACGCTTTTTATATAAAGAATATAAGTAAGCGCTTAAGCTTTTTAAAAATGAAACGGCTATTCTTTATAGCTTAAGGTCTTTTAGTAACAGCTAAAACCTTTAGGTTTAATAATTTATATAAGAATACGCCGCCTTTAAAAATATACTTAAGCTAATAAATTTCACTTAAATTATCGCACTATAAAAAATAACTTCTTTAAATACTTAACTTTAATAACTTACTTTTTAGCTTAGTATTATAACGTGGTCTTAATAGTTATTCTTATAGTAGCTTAGCTATACTTCTTACTTAGCTTTTAGTATTTTAAAGCCCTTACTACTTTTATATTTTTAAGATATAGTTTAAAATCTTTGCTAGTAGTATAACGAGCTAAAACTTAATACTTTTAAGATAGCTATTTTTAGAATTAAATTTAAGATTTATACTTATTATTATAGTTAGTTTAAACTTACATTAGCTAAATCAATAAAGTTTTATTTATATTATTCTTAACTATATACTTAAAGCTTACATTAATTTATTTATAGCTGAGTTTCTAATATAATTTTAAACTATAATAGCAAAAACTTTATTTCGCTTTACTTATTATTTAGTCCGTGCTATAAAGTCCGTTTTTTTACTTATAACTACTATAAGCCTTTAAATACTTTTAAGTTTTACTTAGTATATACCTTTCTCTTTATACTTAGCTGCTATACTAAGCTTGGCTATATAAAAGTATATAAGCGTTTTATTTTAAGTTTATCCGCTTTCTCTGTTTAATTAAAGAGGATAATAAGAACTAGCCTTAGGATATATTTTACCGCTTAATTTTATAAAAACTATTACTAGTAATAAATATAATTCTTAATAAGCTTATCTTTTTACGGCTATACTTTTACAATAAAATTATAAAAACGGCGACTTTACACTTAGCTATTAACTATGCTTAGCTTTACCTATATACTTAAAAAAGATTTAATCGTAACTTAATTTTATTTTAAGTAATAAAGTTCTTAGGTTTTAATATCCGCGTTATTAATTATATAAATTATAAACTTTCTATTTTTACTACTAAGAACCCCTTAATAAAAAGGGTTCTTAATGCTTTTAAAAACATTTAAAGCTTTAAAAGTAAAAGCTTATAAAAGAGGAAATATACTCTCCCGCAGCCTATAGGCTAAATACAGCATGAATAACAGACGATATAAATACGCTAGAATTTATATTAAATCCGCTACATAATTCTATATACTATATATATTTTCTTATATTTCTTTACGTATATATAAGAGGTATAAGCAGATTAAGAAGAGGTATATATAAAGACTTTATATATAATCTATACTAAGTCGCTACGCCACCTTATATTCCGTACGGAATTAATCTCTAGGCTTATAAATATATTATTAACTTAATAATTGTTATTAGCCTACTATATATAATTGCGCTAAATAAGGGGCTCTTTTCCTAATTACTTACGTTACTTATAGCCTAGGAATTATCTTTATAAGAAGGCCTTAGTCCCCCCTTTACCTTAAATAGATTATTAACCTTATATATATATATCTTACCTATTTGTTTACTTTTTTATATACCTTTTATATCTTTATAATCTTCTTACTTATAGCTACTTACTTACTTTCTTCTATACTTATTTTACTCTTTAATTAGTTATAAGCCCGGCTTCCCTTTAAGCTAGACTTAGTCCTAACCCCTGCCGACGTTTTTCCGACTATTATGTAATCTGAAACTTTAAGCAAAACTTTTTTCTACTTTTTACGCTATTGCGCTTACTACGCGTATTTTCTCCGGAATTTTCCTAATATCTTATCGGACTTAGTTTACTAGTTTTCCCCGCCCCTCTTTTTTTTATACCCAATGTTTTATAACCGTAATTTTATAACTATATTAAATAATAAAATTTCTATAAAATCCTTCCCTATATAATTAAAAACGCGGTTTTTAATACTACTTTTCTTATATTTTTTCGCCTACCTTATATAAAGTCCTCTGCTCTTTTTTCTATCTTTCCTTTATACTCCTTGATTTTTAATTAGCTACTAGAATTTCAATAACTAAGAAAGAAATATTTTTAAAACGCCGCCTTATTGAATTAAGAACGCAGTTTTCAACACGATATTTTCTATATTTTGTAGACCTCTTTATTATATTCTTTAACCGATATCCCTTCGATTAATTTCTTTTTTTTTACTTCTTCTTCTTAATCGACCTTTATACCGGAATATGTCTTGAAAATATCTATTATATAAATAGCTACTAAGAACGACTACTAATTTAGTAAGCTTAAAGGTTCTTCGAATTATGCCCCTTAGTTACTTTAAATAGAATCCGTTTTTATCCGAGAGAAAGCCGCCGAAGCCGTTTCTTAAGGTCTATATGCTAAATCCGCGGAGATCCTTGCCTTTATATATCTAATAGTTAAGGATAGCCCACTCTTTTATATAAAACACTATATAACTGCAAAGTTAGCCTAAAAAGCTTTAAAAACACTTTATAACTTAGTAAATTTTATTTAATTTTTCTTCTTATAAAGGAATTATTTAATATAACCCTCGAAACCTATACTTTAATTAAGGTATATCTTTATAAGATAAAAGGGCTTTTTAATAAGCTAAATACCTAGGGAATTAAAAGCCTTAAGGGAGTAATTATTGCTTAGATTTTAAAATGCTTAAATAGCGCTTATTTTAGCTCTATAATTGATATTTCCTAAGCTCCTTAAGATAACGTTTAAGCGTATACTTTAGAATTACTTTCTTCCCCTTTAATCGATACGTTTTTAAGGATTAAAGCTTTAAAAGGTCTCTTTTCTTATTAGCTATTTTTCTTTATAGTAAAATACCCGCCTTTTATAAGAATTCTAAGAAAAGGAACTATGCTATAAAAGACTGCTTTTAGCTTTAGGAAAATAAAGATAAGGTAAAGGTATTAGGTTTAAAACTAAAAGCTTCTTTTTCTTTTTATAAAAGGCCCCTTTTAATTAAACCTTCCTAGGACTATTTAAATAGGAAAAATAAGCGTTTTATGCTTAAACTCTTCTTAAGAGAGTCTTCTTAAGAGAGAGTTTTAGTTCTTAGAAAATAAGGAGTTAAAGGCCGAAAAAGGAGATGACTTTCCTCCTTTAAAAGTCCTCTCCCTTTCGAGAAAGACTTTATATTTCCGATTCCTTAGCTTAGGTAAATAACCCTCTTTTTATAACCTTTAAACCCTCTATACCCTCTATACCCTTTATATCCTTAATACCCTTTATACCCTTATTAAATATACTTCTCTTATATACCTATTTAAAAAAGAGAAAGAAAGCTAATATAAGAAATGATATAAGATCTTTAAAGCCTCTTCTTTTCTCTCTTTCTTCGTTTTTTTTTTGGTAGATAAAAATACTAGAAAAATAAAAAAAGGAATATATATAACTTCATTTAAAATAAAATGGCTTTTAAGCATATAGTATATAATAAATCACTCCTCTCTTCTTATAAAGATATCTATATTACTATTACTTAAGGAAAAGCGTCTTTTATTATAGTTAAAGGCGTAGGAAATTTATATTTTAAATTTCCTAAGAGCAATATACGCTATATATTTAGAAACTGCCTTTATATACCTTAAATTAGTATTAATATCATAAGCTAATAATCTCTTTATAGTCCCTTTACTTAAATAAGTAAAGATAATATAACTCTTTTTAATAAAGAGGTAAATATACTTATATAAACCTTTGTTAATAACAGCTTATATTATAGCACTATTATTATAGAGACTCGCTTTTAAATTAACAATATAATATATTATATATTAAGCTTTAAAAATAATATACCTATAACAATACACTTTTAAATAGTACCTTTATAAATAAAGATAAAACGTCTATAAATAAAAAGAAGACTATAGATATACTTCTTTAGCATAAAAGACTACCACATATTAATTTTAAATCTATTTATAGATACCTAAGAAAAAAGTATTATAATATAAATATACATAAAGCTAATATAATAAAGATAAAGCAATATAAAGCTTGTATAAAAGTTTAATAAATAGAGAAAAAGAAAAAGACTCCTTTAAAATCGAAATACCTCTTTTTAGATAAAATACATCCTAATATTTAAGGCTAAATAAAAGCCCTTACTTATAATAAATATATATACTTTATATCCTTTTTAGTTGCTACAGCTAGATATTTAAGAATATCATTTTCAAAAGGCAAAGCAGAATGTCTGCTTAAATTCTTAGAATATAAGTAGGAATTATAAAAAAATATAAATAAGACTACTATAAAAGAAAATTTCTTTAATAATATAAAAGAACTTATATATAATATAAAACTATATTGCTTAAAGAACGGCCTTATACATAATATAAGTATTATAAATACCCCTTATTTTAATAGCAAAATAGAAAGAATAAATAGGACTATACTTAAAAAAGTCCGAGCTATACTTTTTTCCTAAAATCTACTAGAATATCTATAAGGTGAGGCTGTTTCAGCAGCTTTATATATATATAATAAGTCCTTATATTTTGCTATAAGCTTTATATCCCTTATAAAAAAGAAGGATAATATAGCTTGAAGTTTAAAAGACGTAGATAAAATAAAAGTATTTAAAAGCACTATATTTTAAAACAATAAAACTCTTAATAATAAACTAAAGCTTAAAGCTTATAAAGGTATAATAATAAGCTATAAAGATACCGCTTATAAAATATAGAACTTTTTTAAACGAAAAGTAATAATTTCCAAAGATATAACTATACGAAAAAATAACTTCTTAAATAAAGAAAAATATACTAATTTCAATAATATGCTAAACAACTATAATACAAATAATAATAGTACAAGTAATAACATAAATAATAGTACTAGTAATAATAATATTAATAATAATAGTAGTAGTAATAATAATACTAATAATAATAGTAGTAGTAATAATAATTCTAATAATATTAATAATATAAATACTTGTTATATAAATATAAGTAATATAAAAACGAATAATAGAAAAACTAATAATATAAATACTAGTATTATAAATAAGAGTATTACTATTTACACTTATATATATCTCTATTTACACTCACGCCTTATTTTAAAGATACGTACTAACGCTAGCCCGCCCCGTCTATTTCTACCGCGCTAACTTAGTAAGTATTTATACTTTCTAAATACCTACACCCGCCCGCGCCTATATAAAGCTCTTACTAAAGCCTCGCCTATATACACGCACTACCTTTAAAGCTCTCTAGCGCCGCGTTAAGGGCATTAAGGGCGCACCGACATCTTCGCCCGCGGCACTAGCAGAGGACCCGGATTAATTAACGGGCCGCGTTATACGCGCATCTCGTAAGGGCTTTAAAGATAAGCGAATTAAGCTATAGCTAAGAGCGCTAAGTATAGGCTGCGTTTATATAGGCGCGGGAATTAAGAAGATATAGGTACTTGCTTAGCGCGGGCACTATAAGTTAGCGGGGCGGGCTAGCGCTAGTATATATCTTTAAAATAAGGCGTAAGTGTAAATAGAGATATATATAAGTATAAATAGTAGAACTTATAGATAATAATACTAGTAATAATAATACTAGCAATAATAATACTTAGTAATAGGATTAAAGAATTTAAGTAAAATTACTTAAAAAGGTTATTAAATACTAAAAAGATTTTATAAAATACTTTATATATAATATTATATTTAATAACAATAATAAAGAATATATCCTTTTTATTATAAAAGGAAAAAAAGATTTTATAAAGCTTACTACTTATATATAGGCTATAAATAGTTTATAAGTAAAAAGCTAAGATAAAGCTATACTAACTAAACTAAACAAACTTATAAGTCTATATACTTAAGAAATATAAGAGCTTCCTAGTAATAAGAAGGCTTTAAGAGGCTAATAGGTCTATAGAATAAAGAAGGATAATAAAAAAAATATTACTAAGTTTAAAACTCGCTTTATAGTATAAGGCTATAAGTAAATATACGGCTTAAACTATATTAAAACCTTTTTTATAACTGCTAGACCCGAGTTTACTAAACTCCTATTAATGCTAGCTATAATAAATAATTAGTAAATATTATAATACAATATAAAAATTTCATTTATATATATAGACATATATATAGAAATATATATAAATGAACTATAAGGTTATAAGAACTATACTATAAATAAAGACCTTAACTATAAAAATAAGACGCAGTAAAATAAAAATAAATAGGAAATTACAAAATTAAAAAAAGCTTTATAGAGTCTTAAACAAAGTCCGATACTTTAGTATAATTTATTATTTAAGGTCTTAAGCGAGCAAGGATTTTCCTGCTTATATATAAACAAAGGGGTATTTAAAAACAATAAGTCATATATAGCTATATTAGTTTATATAGACGATCCTTTATTTTTTAGGCCTGTAAAGAATTCTATAACTTATATAAATAATAGAATAAGCAAGGTCTTAAAGATTTAATCTTTAAGCGAAGTAAAAGACTTCCTAGGAATAACTATAACTATAAAAAAAGCGAAAAATAATATATATATATCCTAAGAAAACTAGACCCTTAATAAGATAAAGGAATTTAATAAACAAAATATAGAAACCTTAAAAACCTTGCTATAAAAGGAGTAAAATTAAATAAAACAAAAGACTATATAGTTATAAAACAAATATCCTATTATATTAAATATAAAAAGGCTTATTATTATTTTTAGCCTTGTTTTAAAGGCTAAATATATTATAGGCAGCAATATTATATGCTAGATTTACTTTTAGCCTTTAAATACTATATTTTAAAGCACTAAATACGATTTAAAAATATTTTAATAAATATTTTAGACTAAGTATATACTATACCTATAATATAGCATTTAATATACTATTTCTTAAGGATTATACTAATGCTAAGGAGGCTAGCTATCTTATAGACCGTAGGTTAGTTTCCGGATACTATTTCTTTATAAATAATAACCTTATAAGCTAGGCTTGCTAAAAACAAAACTTTATAGCACTCTCTATATACGATGCTAAATATATAAGTCTTAAGGAGGCTAATAAAAAAGCTTTATATTTATATAGCTATTTTAATACTATAGTAAAAGGGATGTTTATAAATACACCTTAAAACAAAGTCCTTATAAGTTTTATAGATAATTAATCTGCTTTAAAAATAGTAAAGAATCTAAAATTATATAAGCTAAGAAACTATATAGGCTTAGTATATAATTTTACACGTAATAGTATTAAAGAAAAGGAACTAAAGGTTTATTATATAAAATCTAAAGATATTATAGTAGATATATTTACTAAGGGATTAGGTTTTATACTATTTAATAAATTCCGAAATATACGAGGAATTAAAGAGGTTATAGTATAAATTTATATAATGAAGGATTTTTGCTATTATTTACTTTTTTAGCTGTCCTTTATATTACCTTAAGGTCTTTTACTTATATAAAGGTTTTCCTTTAATATTAAAATTTAGAGGTTTTACTTAAAATAATAAGTTTTCCTATCTAAGAAAGATTAAAAGCTTTAAGCTTTTTCTTATAAAAATTAAGTTTTCTTAAGCTTTAAAGAAAGACCTTTTCCTTATTTTAAAAAGGGTTTTTACTCTACTTTAGTTAGTATATCTAAAGCGCACTTATATACTATAAGTACCCTTTAAGGGAGGCTATAAGGGAGTAAAATATACTCTCCCACAGCCTATAGGCTAAATATAGCAAAGATAACACACGTTATAATTACGCTAAAATATAGATTAAATCCGCGATGTAATCCTACATACTATATATATTTCTCTGTATTAATTCACGTATATATAAGCAAGGTATAAGTAGATTAAGAAGAGGTGTATATAGACACTATATGTATAATCTATACTAAGTCGCTACGCTATCTCGTAATCCTTGCGGAATTAATCTCAAGGCTTATAAATATAATATTAACCTAACAATAGCTATTAGCCTACTATGTATAATTGTGCTAAATAGAGGGCTTTTTTCCTAATTACTAAGGTTACTTATAGCTTAGGAACTGTCTATATAAGGAGGCCTTAGTCCCCCTTTTAGCTTAAATAGATTTTTAACCTTATATATATATATCTTATCTATTTCTTTATCTTTTCTCAATCTTTTTATATCTTTATAATCCCCTAACTTGTAGCTACCTGCCTGCTCTCTTTTACACTTATTATGCTCCTTAATAAAACTTAAGTACTAAGGCTATTAAAGACCTTATAACTTATTTTTACAAGGGAATATAAAAGTTAAATACCTTAGTATTAACTATATTTATTATAGTTATTAATATAGCGTAGCATTACTTTAAAACTTTTTGAGGAGCTAAAGATAATTTTATTAGTAGAAAAGCATAAGTAAAAGCGCTATATACAGAAAATAATAAGTAAAAAAGTCTAGCGATAAAAAGCAAAAAATAGAGTTATTAATAATAAACAAAATATAATATCTTGCTTACAGGCGGTAAAATAAGCTAATAAGTAACATAAAGAAAAGGACATAGTAAAAGCTTTAAAATAGTATAAAGAGTAAGTAAAATAATAATATAAAATAAAGCTTAGTTAAGCTAGTCTTTTATAGTATATCTTACTATAAAAAAACTTTCTTTAGTATAATAACTTCTTATAATAAAAAAGGCATTAAGCTTAATACTTAAAAAGAATAAACAACCTTATTATTCTTTTTAGCTAAATATATATAAGTTGCTTTATTAAGCTAAACATAGAGCTTAGTAAATAGTAAGTAGCTTTAATAAAAACTATAATTTACTTTTTTTAGCCACTTAACTATTACTAGCTAAGTATATAAAACAACTATTAATAAATTCAAAATAATATACTATTAGCATAATATAAAAACGCTATTATAAAGCTATTACTAAGCGTCTTTTTTATAATACTTTATAAAAATATTAGTCTTTTTTAAATAAAGGAGTTATTATTAAATCCGGGCGGCTATACTTAAACTCCTTACTTAGCTTTTAAAGATCCTATATAAAAAAGTTAGATAAATATAAGACTTTATAGTAAGAACGCTTAAAGTATACTTTATAAAGACTTGCTTTAAGAAAAGCAATAAGCACCGTTAAGCGGACCCCGTTAAAGCTTTTAAGGGATATCTAAAAATACTTTCAGGGCTTTTTAATTATAGTTTTTAGTATTGTTAACTATAAAAATACCTTAAAAACCGCTAAGTAGGTTTTACTAATACTTTGAAAAGATATATAAGGATTTTCGCTAAATTTTTAAACTATAGGTTTACCCCTTTTAAATTTCTAAGAATACTTTAAAAGTATAAATTAAACTTTAATTTAATTTTTATAGGACATTTTTAGATATTTAAGGAAATGTCTAAATTTAGTTTAAAGTGTTTTTAACTAGCCTTAAACTTAGTTTATTACGCAATTTTATAAGTATATTTATAGTGTATTTATATATTAATAATAATAGTTAGCTAGTATAAACAAAGATCTTTAAAATTCACTTAAAAATCTAAGTATAAAGTAGTTAAATATGCTTAAAAGAAAAAATAAGCTTTTTACTATTTACTTATCCTTATATACGTTTGTATATAGTAATTAGTTTTTTATATTAGCTTAATCTATAATAATTAGTTTATAGTATTAGCTTTAATTAGCGTTAATTAGTTTATAGTTTTAGGTTTAACTTATTATAAATAGTTTGCTTTTTATCCCTTTACTTTTATGCTATAAAGTATAGTAGCGGAGCTATACCGGCTAATTACTAGTGTTTATTATAATAAGCAGCTAACTTTAGGGAAAAAGGTTATAAGTAAGCTTATTTTTATTAAGAAAAAATATAAAGTTTTACGCCGTAATAAATCTTTTTATTATAGTAAGGAGGCGTATTATTATACTAGGCGGGATAAGTATATTAGCTATACTATAAACAGTATATTATATATAAGGCCCTTATTAAGTTATCTATATATTAACTTTAAGTTTATTATAAGCTTTAATAATAACGTTTCCTATTAAGTTTCAAATTCTAACTTAGTATAAAAGACTTTAAGATTTACTAAGGAGTAAGCTAGCGGCGAGTTTTTAAGTAATTTCTACCTTTATATATATAGCTCTTATATTAAGTTACTTATATTAAGTTTTAAGGATATAAATATTAAATTACGCTAATCTTTTTATAATAGTCTACTTAATACTAGCTAGTAGCTTTTTATATGTAAAATTAATTATAATATTAAGAAGGTGTTAGAAATAATTTTACTATAAATTAAAGCAGTGAGCTTTAATATTTATATATATTTAATGCTTATTAGTCAGTCCTTGTTTCTTATACATTATAATCTAAACGTAGATAAATTAAATCAGTTCCTTAAACAAGTTTATAAGTTTAGTACGTTTTACTTTATGTTGAAGTATATTCTAAATAAGTATAAAAACTATTGTTAGTATAATAAAAGACCTTTCCCTTCCTTAAAAATAAATTCTTTCTACTTAGTCCTTCCTATTAAAACTTATTATCTTAAGCGTATTATTTATAAGTATAGTACTAGTATTCTTACATAGAAATTGAATTTAATTTATAAATTTATATATAAATTAAGCGCCGCTTTTAGTAATAATAGCCACTTTAACTTTTTAAGCATAGTTAATAATAATTAAGTTATTATTTATACCTTAAGTAAAAAGTGCGATTAAAGCCTTATACAGCTTTTACTATAGCTAAAAGCTTACTAGTATAAGTGTATTTATTTACGCTTAAGATTATAACAGCTATATAGTAGTTATTAAAGCGATTAATAGCTTTATAATAGCTGGGAATTTCCTAGTATTTTAAGCGGTAGTGTTTTATATTTTTTCTAACTACTATAACTTTATACTTAGGCTTTATACTGCTTATAATACTATAAGCTAAGCTTATAGTAAAAATAGCAATAAGCTAATAAACGGCGGTAGTATTAGTTTATCTATAGGCTTATTAGCTAATTTGCTTTATAATTTAATACTAACCTTCGTTCAAAATTAAAGAACTAGTTGTTTATGTTTTACAACCTATAGATTAAGATAATTAATTTCCGGGAGCTTAATCATTTTTAAAAAAGTATTTAGTTATTGATATATAATTATAGTTAAATACTGTTTGATATTTAAAGCTACTTTAGCTTTACGCTTTAGGTGTACAGTTTGGATTTAAAAGACCGCGCTATTAAGAATATTATAAACTAAGAATATTTTACTTTATTAAGCCTAAGCCGCTACCTTTAGTTATATTACAAAGTAAGCTTAACACTTTTAGCATTTTGCTTAGTTGCATAAACTTTATATATGTAATAATAATTAGTTTATATCAAAAAGATTCTTTAAATACTATTTAATAATAGTGCTAAATAATTAGGTTAAGATTAAAGTAGCTAATTTATTAATATAATCCGGCTTATAAATAGCTACTTAGTAAAAGGTATTTATAAAGCTTTTAATACTTTTAGGTTTAATAGTTTTATTAGTTCTTTTTATAGTATTAGACAATATATTAAACGGGCTAGCTAGGTTAAAGTAATAAATATTCTTTGCATAAAAATAAAAAGGTGTTTTTAAGCTTAATTATTCTTAATAGCCGTTTTAGTAAGAAACTAGTTATACTAAAAGAGCGAAATAAGCATAGTATAAAGTAGGTAAGTAGCTGTAAGTAAAAGAATTAAAAAAAGTAGAAAATATATATAAAACTTAAGAAATAGCTAAGATATATATATATAGGGTAATAATTTAACTAAAGTTAAGTGGGCATTAGGGCCTCTTATTAAAAATAATTCCTAAGCTATAAGTAACCTTAGTAGCTAAAGGAAAAGTTACTTATTTCGCGCAACTTTATATAATAAACCTACCGCAAAATACGGGGTTCTATTATCTTAAAACACTTAAGTATTAATTCCGCTAGGAATATTAAGTAGCGCGGCGACTTAGCGTAAATCTTAAAGATCCCGCTTATAATTTCTATATATACTATTTCCTTCTCTGCTTATATCTTTCTGATATATACGTTATATAAGGCATGAAAATCTATATAATATATAAAATCGCATAGTGGATGTAATAAATATTTAAGTGTATTTATATTATACACTATCTATACTATAATAAGCTTATAAGCGACGGGGGAGTGTATTTTACTCTTTTATAGCTTGGTTTAAGAGGTACTTATAGTATAAAAGTGCGCTTTAGTTAAATAATTTAAGTAAAGTAAAAAACCTTAAAAATAAGGAAAAAGTCTTTTTTTATAGCTTTAAAGCCTTATTTTTAAAAGGAAAAACTTAAAGCTCAATCTTTTTTAAAGAAGAAAACTTATATATAAGTAAAACCTCTAATTATTTTAGTATCTAGGAAAAATCATTATATAAGTTAAAGACCTTAAGGTTATATAGAAGAAATCTAAAGAAAGTAAAGAATAGCTAAAACCTTGTTTATTTAAATTAATATTGGAACCTCTTTAAATCTTTATAAATCCCGGAATTTATAAAAAGGTTTAAAGGTTAATCCCTTAGTAAATATATCTGCTAAACTATCTTTAGATTTAATATAATAAACCTTTATTTCTTTTTCTTTTATACTATTATATATAAAATTATTTACTAACCCTATATGTTTTCTTTGCGTATGTTATTTAAGATCTTTAGCTATTTTCAAGCAGATTTATTATTTATTAAGATTATAAGAACTTTATTTTTAAGTATATCTATAAATATTCCTTTCTTATTTTATTAAAATAGCTATCTAAATATCGGGCTTTCTTATAAACCTCTTTAAGGCCTATATATTCTGCGTTATATATATAAAGCGCTATAGATTTTTTTTTTATTAAGCTTAGCTTATAAGGTTATAATTTGTAAAGAAATAGTATTTAAAGACCACCTTATTGTTTATAAGGTCGCTAGCTTAATAAGTATTAGTATAGGCTTTGAAAAATAAAGTTTTAAATACTATATTATAGTTATAATATACCTAGCTTAAAGTATTAACTAAGGTATTTCTAGATCGTATCTAGTGCTTTAATATACGGAATCTCTAGATTAAAAGCGAATCTAGCATATAATATTACTATGTATAATATATTAAGGCTTAAACATTATACTAAAACTAATAGTAAGTCTGTTTGCATTTAATTTAATAAAACATTTTTTATAGCTATATAGTCTTTTATTTTATTTTTTTTAACTTCTTTTATAGCAAGGGTTTTCTATAAACTTAAAAATAAAAAATGGTTGATATAAATAAATATAGCGATATATAGCTTATTATTTAAAAACACCTATTTATTTATAAGTAGGTTAGAAAATCCTTGCTTGCTTAAGACCTTAGATAATTAATAATACTAAAGTATTAAACTTTGTTTAAGACTATATAAAGCTTTTTTAATTTTACAACTAGCTTTTTACTTTATTATACTGCTCTTTAATATTCTTATACTTAAAGTTGTTATTTATAATATAATCTTTCTAACTTTACAGTATATTTATATATGTTGTTATATCTATACCTATATAAATAAATGCAATTTTTTATTATATTATAGTATTTACGAATTATTATTAAAAGCTAGTATAAATTAAAGTCTAATAAACTTAAATTTAGTAGTTATAAGAAAGGTTTTAATATAATCTAAGCTATATATTTACTTATAGCCTTATACTATAAAGCGGGCTTTATATTTAGTTATATTAATTTTATTATCCTTCTTTATTCTATAAACCTATTAACTGCTTAAAGGCTCCTTATTACTAAGAAGCTTGTATATTTCCGTAGTATTTAAACTTATAAATTTATTTAGCTTAGTTAGTATAGCTTTTTCTTAGTCTTTTACTTACGGACTATTTACAGCCTACTTATAGGTAGTAAGCTTTATAAGACCTTTATTATGTTTTTTAATAAAAAAAATATATTGATATTATTATTATTACTTATAATATTGTATATAAGGTATTAATTAGATCCAATCCTAGAAATAATAGTAAATACGCTGCAACTAACAGTAGTAGTAGCAGCAGCAGCAGCAGTAATAGCAGCAGCTATATAAGCCTTCTTAAAGCTTCCCTTAATTTCGGCCTCTTTAAAGCTTCCCTTGCTTTTTCAGCTACGTATAAACTAAAGGCTATTTTACTCTTTAGTATATAGACCTTATATAAACCTTTAATAAACCTACTCTTTAATAAGGACTATTTATTATTCGTTATTATTTATTAAACTATTTATTATTTCTCTGCTTATTTTAAACTACTATTTATTAAATATAAGCTATTAAATATCGACTAAACTAAAATAATAATAGATTTACTACCTAGTTACTTATTTCTATCTTTTTATCTACAAGCTAAATCTCTTTATATAAATTGCTCTTTTATTAAATACCTTAAAGAAGCCTTCTTTATATTTAAGAGTTATAAGCACGGATCTTCTTTACTTCGCTTAAAAGAAATTAGTTATTATAAAACCCTTATTTTATTTTACGACCTTATTAGTTTATTACGTCTTTTAAGAGTAAAAAACGCTCTCTTTATAAAAAAGAGTATTACTATTTGCACTCACACATATCTCTATTTACACTCACGCCCCATTTTAAAGATACGTACCAACGCCAGCCCGCCCCGCCTATTTATACCGCCCTCGCATGGCAAGTACCCGTACCTTCTAAATGCCCGCGCGCCCGCGCGCCCGCGCGCGCCTACACACGTAGCCCACACACGCACTCGACCGCCCACACACACACATTGCACCTTTGAAGCTCTCACTAAAGACCCTCGCCCGCACACA
>JAPEBW010000573.1:0-46745 GCA_027405785.1 Ophiocordyceps robertsii
TTAGCTTAGACTAAAGTCTAGCTTATCGTTTACTTAAGCCGCGCTTTTTAAAGCGGAGAACCTTAATACTAGCTTATAAAACTTAAAGTAGCTAGTTTAATATAAGTAATATATAAGCTACGCATTATAATACTATCCGTAAGAACGCTATAAGTAGTCGTCTTTACTAACTATATAAGCACCTACGGAATCGTATATTAAAAATCCTTATTCTTTATTAGTATAAAATTTAATAATAAGCTAGTCTTCGTATCTTAATACTTAAGCTAATTCCCGCTTAAGGTATACTATATTCTAAGCATCGAAAACGTTATACTAAACGCGCTCTTATATCTACCGCACTAAGACGATAAGCTAGTATCCTTAAACTAAAAAGGGGAATTAAAACGTATTTAAGAAGATAAGATAATAGACCGCGTATTCCTTTACGCGGAAGCATTAATTAAATTACCGCTCCGCTAAAAAATAATTAATAGATATACAGAAGATATATAGTAAGTAAAAATCATAGCGTAGCTTAGCGATAAGGACGGGGTCTTTAAACTCCTATTCCTCCGGTTATAAGAGTTGCTATACTTTATAGAGAATAATAAACGTAAAAAACTATATATCCTTAAGACCTATACTAAGGAGATCGTCGAAGACGCTTATACTAAATACTTTTATACTAGCCGTACTTATATATAGTAAGACCTATCTAAAAGCTTCTTAACCCTATAGCTTAGTAGATATATAAATAAGGTTATAGACGGCTATAATACTTATTACTATAACTAAACCGATTAAAGTAAGACGCTAAGGTAGCTTATCCCGATTTAAAGCCTACCGGTTCTATACTATATAATAGTAATAGACTTTATTACCGGGCTCTTAGTAGTTTAAGCTAAATAATCCTTATAAAAAGATCTTATAAAGAACTTCTTTAATACCTTACTAACTATAACTAATAAATTCTTAAAAATATATCTCTTTATCTTAAGCAACGACTAGTTTATAGCGGAAGACTAAGTATAAGCATTATATACCGAACTACTTTACGCTAATTAAGGGATTTTAAAGGGGATAATCTTTAACTAAGACGTAAAGTTTACCTTAGTATTTTAGCGGACCTTATAGCAAGCCTTCGGATCGAAGCTTTTTATATTTACCGCTTAGTACCTTTAAACCGATAGCTTATCGGAAAGGCGAAACTAAACCGTAAAAATCGCGATACGATTCTTTACCGCTAATTTCCTAAACCTACGCTAAACCGATATACTAATCGCCTTTTAGTTTAGCCTTAATAATTCCTTCTTCTTAGTAATTTACGCGGCCTTTAATAAGCTTATTATAAGGATAAAAATAAATAACGGCCTCCGGTTCTTTAGTAACTACTTATACTTATAAAACTAAGAAGTCTTATAAGAAGAAGCTAGGTTAGCTATCGCTTATGCTTAAGCCGCTATAAAAGATAGATATAATAAGAAACACCGCCTGCTAAAATTTAAGCCTAGCGATTAAGTTTAGCTATAGCTTAGTAAAGGCTACTATATTGCGGATAGCAGACTAGTAAAGCTTTAAGAAAGACGCACTAAGCCGTTTAAAGTTACCGCTAAAGTAAAATAGCTTATATACTAGCTAAATATAAAAAGGTCCCTTAATATTTATCCGGTCGTTTTAGTAGCATAACTACGCTTAGCGGACGAGCTAGCTATACGCTTAAAACTAGTTTAAGATAAAAGGATACCTTACTTAAATAAGTAAGAAGTAAAACGAATCTTATAAAGCCGTATAATAAAAAAAGGCGGCGGAAAGGCAAGGAAGGAGTTCCTTATAACTTAAAAAGGCTAGCTAAGCAGCTATAACTTATAAGTAAATAAAAAAGCATTCTTCTCGCTAAAAATTATAAAAGCCTTTGAAAAAGCATAAAAGGAGTTAGCTACTTAAGTAGTTTAGATAAAAGCATAACGCGCGGCCTTTATAACTTAATACGAAACTCTTTAACTAAGAGAATTAAGCGGTTAGGCTTAAGTATAAGACTTAAAAGCTACTATAAGTTATAAGAAACTATAACTTACTACGCTTAAGGTAATTAGTTATTTTAATAATAATATACCGCCGTTTACCTTAAGTAATAAGGCCCTTTTAGCCTTATAGTATACCTATTTAAATTCTCTCCGCTACTTACCCTCTTTCCCTTCCTTTCTTCTTTTTATAATTATATTTCCCTTTACCGCTAGCTATAGCCCGCCGTACCTTACTTACTCCTATATATATAACCTTCTTTACCTTAAGCCTACGATCCTTATACTCTTATTTTAAGTCCCTTTATCGTCTAACGTCTCTTATAGCTAAGATTAGCTATTTCGTAATTACTTTTTTAGCCCGCTCTCCTATAAGCTACTACGCTTTTAATATAAAGGATATAAATAAGCTCTTAAGCTTTATAAAAACGAGGCGGCTATCCTCTATAGCCTTAAGTCCCTTAGCGAGAGTTAAAACCTTTAGGTTTAAGCTTCTATATAAACCTATACCGCCTTCCGCAGCCGCGCTTAAGCTAATAGATTCGACTTAAACTATAGCACTATAAAGGATAGCCTATACTACCTTCTTTAAACACTAAACTTAAACGACTCGCCTCCCGGCCTTATACTATAACGAGGTTTAAATAGCCGGTTTTGCGGTAACTTAGCTATACCTCCCGCTTAGCTCTTATTATCTAAAAGCCCCCGCCGCCTATATATTTTTTAAGGCGTAGCCGGAAATCTTTATTAGCAGAATAACTAGCTAATACTTAACGCCTTAAGGTTAGCTAACCTCGCTATAGTCTTAAGATCTATAATAGCCGCTATAGCTAGCGGAAACCCGCTTTAGCTAAATAACTAAAATAACGTCCGCGCTGTCCTTAACTATATATTTAAGGCCTAGCTTAACTAGTTTATAGCCGGGTTTATAGCGGCGTCTTAAGCGATTATAGCTAAAACCCTATCTTACTTTATACGTAGTTTAGCTTATACTATAAAATCCCCTTCTTAGCCTATAGCCGCTATAGGCCTTAAGGACCTATTTAATCCCGCTTAGCGAACGCCTTTCCTACTTCCCGCGACGCTTAGCCTAGCTATATAAAGGCGTATAAGCGCCTTATTATAGTCTATCCGCTATCCCTCCTTAACCGAAGGAGATAGCAATAACTAGCCTTATAATATATTCCGCCGCCCGATCTTATAAGAGCTGCTAGTAGTAACTAATATAATCCTTAATAGACTTAGCTTTATAGGCCTATACTTTAGCGATAAGATTATAATAATCGGGAGTTTCCGCTTAGCTATAAACTACGCTAAGTTTTACTTATAAGCCTATAAAGAGTTTAACGCGACTTAACCTTAACTTAAGCAATAAAGTTCTTAGGCTTTAATATCCGCCTTATTAGCTATACTAACTACGCGCTTTATATTCTCGCCTTTAAGGCCCCTTCCGTATAAAGGTTCTTTAAGACTATTAAGCACGTTTAAAACCTTAAAAGTAAGGAGTTAAGTACTAAAGCTATTAAGGACTTTATTACCCGCTTTTAAGTAAGAATATAGATATTTAATACCTTAGTACTTACTATACCTATTAATATTAATAAGACGGCCTACCTTTACTTTAATACTTTCTTAGTAGCTAGACGCGTATTAGTCGGCGGAAAGGTATAAGTAGTAGCGCCGCGTAAAAAGGATAATAGGTTAAAAAGCCCGGCAACGGAAAGCGGGGGATAACTACGATAGCGGTAGTAAGTAGGATATAATATCTCGCCTATAAGCGGCTTATAAAGCTAGTAAGTAAAACAGGAGACTTAGCGGAGGATTAAAAACGGTATAGGAAAGGTAAGTAAGATAATAATATAAAATAAGGTCTAAATAAAGCTAGTCTCTTATAATATATCCCGCTAAGGAACTTAAGTATTCCCCGGCGCGGAGACTTCTTACTACTTAGTAAGGGCCTAAATATACGCTTTAAAAGAAAGTCGGAAAAGCTTTATTATAAGTTTTAGCTAAACGCACTAATCGCCTTAATAAAGACGAAGCCGTATAACTAAATATAAAGTAAGGATCTATAATAAAGCCGCTTACTAACTATCTTAAGCTACTTAGCTACTATCGGCCGGATAGGTAGAAAAAACTATTAAAAGGATAAAGACGGTATACTATTAATATAGCGTAAAAACGCTACTATAAAGCTATTACTTAGCACCCCCTTTACTTTATCCTTACTTTAAACTAATAAGGACGTTAGCTTTTCTTTCTTACTTAAAGGAGTTATTATAGAATCTAAACGGCTACGCTTAAACTCCTTACTTTACTCTTAAGGAAGCCTTATAAAACCCCGTAATAAGAACGCTTAAAGCTCGCACTATAAAGGCTCGCTTAAGGAGATACGATAAATATTACCGGTCGGACCCCGCTAAGGTTTCCGGGATATAACTACGGAGGGTTAAAAGCCTACTTAATTATAGTTTATAATATCCTTAACTATAAAAGATACCGTAAAACTATTAAGCGGATTCCGCCGGTATATTTAAGGGATTTTTAAGGATTTCCGCGGGATATCTTAACTATAGTTTAACCCGTTTTTAACTATAAAAGCACCTTAAAAGATATAGGATAAACCTTACCGCGATTTTTAAAGGATATTTAAGGATATTTAAGGGATTTCCCTAACTATAGTCTATAGTATTTCTAACCGGGCTTATACTTAGTTTATTAAGCAATTCTACGAGGATATTTATAGTTTATTTTACGCACTATAGATAGTATAGTTAAAGATCCTTAGAATTAGCTTAAAGAATTAAGTATAAAGTAGCTAGCTATGCCTTTAAGAATAGATAAGCTTTTTACTATTTTTAAACCCCTATATATGTTTATATATAGTAATTAGTCTATTATACTAGCCCGACCGGCGGTAATTAGTCTATAGTACCGGCCTTAACTAATAGTAATTAGTCCGTAGTACCGGCCTTAATTAGTAGTAATTAGTCCGCGCCCTATCCCTTTATCCTTATACTATAAGGCGTAGTAAGGATTTTATAGCGCGGGCTAGATTATATATAAAGCGAGATAGGGTTTTAGCTATAATAGCTTAAGACGCTGCTATAAACCCGGTTATAAACTAGTTAAGCTAGGCCTTAAATATATAATTAAGAATAGCGCGGACGTCGTTTTAATTATTTAGCTAAAGTAGGTTTTTACTAGCTATAGCAGCTATTATAAATCTTAAGACTATAGCGAGGTTAGCTAACTTAAAGGTATTAAGTATTAGCTAATTATTTTGCTAATAAGGATTTCTAGCTTTACTTTAAAAATTATATAAGTAGCGGGGGCTTTTAAATAGTAAGAGCTAAGCGGGAGGTATAGCTAAGTTACTAAAAAGCCGGCTATTTAGACTTCGCTATAGTATAAGGCTAAAAAGTAAGTTATTTAAGTTAAGTATTTAAAGAGGGTAATATAGGCCGTCTTTTATAATAATATAATTTAAGTCGAATTTATTAGCTTAAGTGCGGTTATAAAAAGTAGCGTAGGTTTATATAAAAGCTTAAACCTAAACATTTTAGCTCTCGCTAAAAGACTTAAGGCTATAAAGAATAGCTACCTTATTTTTAAAAATCTTAAGCGCCCGCTTATATCCTTTATATTTAAGGTATAAGGGCTTAAAAGAGAGCGGGCTAAAAAGGTAATTACGGAATAACTAGTCTTAGCTATAAGAAACGTTAAACGATAATAAAACCCGAAATAAAAGTATAAGAATTATAAGCTTAAAGTAAAAAGGGTTATATATATAAAAATAAGCAAGGTGCGGCGGGCTATAGCTAGTAGTAAAGGGAAATATAGTTAAAAAAAGAAAAAAAAAGGGAGAGAAAGCAAGTAGTAAAAAGAATTTAATTAAGTATGCTAAAAGGCTAAAAAGGCCTTATTACTTAAAGTAAACGGCGGTATATTATTATTAAAATAACTAATTACCTTAAGCGTAATAAGTTATAGTTTTTTATAACTTATAGTAGCTTTTAAGTTTTATACTTAAGCTTAACTACTTAATTCTCTTAGTTAAAAAGTTTTATATTAAGTTATTAAGGCCGCGCGTTATACTTTTATCCGAACTACTTAAGTAGCTAGCTCCTTTTATACTTTTTTAAAGGCTTTTACGATTTTTAAAAAGAAGACCGCTTTTTCGTTTACTTATAAGTTATAGCTACTTAGCTAGCCTTTTTAAGCTAAAAAGAACTTTTTCCTTAACTTTTCGCTTCCTTTTTTTATTATATAGCTTTATAAGATTTATTTTACTTTTTATTTATTTAAGTAAAGTATTCTTTTATCTTAATTTAAGCTTAAGCGTATAGCTAGCTTGTTTACTAAGCGTAGTTATACTACTAAAACGATTAAATAGATATTAAAAGACCTTTTTATATTAAACCGGTATATAAGCTATTTTACTTTAGCGGTAACTTTAAATAGCTTAGTACGTTTTTTTTAAAGCTTCGCCGGTTTACTATCCGTAATATAATAACCTTTACTAAGCTATAGCTAAACTTAATTATTAAGCTTAAATTTTAATAAGTAGTATTTCTTATCGTATTTATCCTTTATAACGGCTTAAGTATAAGCAATAGCTAACTTAACTTCTTTTTATAAGACCTTTTAGTTTTATAAGTATAAGTAGTTATTAAAGAACTAAAAGCTATTATTTATTTTTATCCTTATAATAAGCTTATTAAGGGCTATATAAATTACTAAGGAGAAGGAATTATTAAGGCTAAACTAAAAAGCGATTAGCGTATTAGTTTAGTATAAGTACTACGCTTTACGGCGCGAGGATAAGGGGATAAGGCGCGGACTAATTACCGCTAGTTAAGGCTAGTACTATAAGCTAATTACCGCCGGTTAAGGCTAGTACTATAAACTAATTACTGCTAGTCGGGCCGGTATAACGGACTAATTACTATACGTAAACGTATATAAGGGTTAAGAAATAGTAAAAAGCTTATCTATTCTTAAAGGCATAGCTAGCTACTTTATACTTAGGCTTTTAAGCTAATTTTAAGGATCTTTAACTATACTTCTCTATAGTGCGTAAATAAACTATAGATATCCTTATAAAATCGCTTAATAAACTAAATAGAAGCTTAGTTAAAAATACTATAAACTATAATCGGGGAAATCCTTTAAATATCCTTGAAAATCTTTTAAAAATCGCGGTAAGGTTTATTCTATATTTTTAAGGTGCTTTTATAGTTAAAAACGGGTCGAACTATAGTTAAAATATCCTACAAAAATCCTTAAATATCTTTTTAAGATACTAGCAGAATCCGCTTAGTAGTTTTTATAGTATTTTTTATAATTAAAAATATCGTAAATTATAATTAAGTAAGCTCTTAACGTTTTATAGTTATATCTTAAAAACCTTAACGGTGTTTAACTAATAATGTTCGTTATATCTTTTTAAGCGAGCTTTTATAGTACGTGCTTTAAGCATTCTTATCGCGGGGTTTTATAAGGCTCCTTAAAAGTAAAGTAAGGAGTCTAGGCATAGCCGTTTAAATTCCGTAATAACTCTCTTAAGTAAGAAAGAAAAGCTAATATCCTCGTTAGTTTAAAGTAAGAATAAAGTAAAGGGGGCGCTAAGTAATAGCTTTATAATAGCGTCTTCGCGCTATATTAATAATATACTATCCTTATCCTTTTAATTATTTTTCAGCTAATTTAGCTAATAATAGCTAAGTAGCTAAAGATAGTTAGTAAGCGGCTTTTATTATAAATCCTTTCTTTCTATTTAGTTATATATCTTTATCTTTATTAAGTCGATTAGCGCGTTTAGCTAAAACTTATAGTAAATCTTTCTAACTTTCCTTTAAAGCGTATATTTAAGAACTTATTAAGTAATAAAGAGTTTCCGCGCTAAAAAATGCTTAAATTCCCCGGCGGGATATATTATAAAAGCCTAGCTTTATTTAAGACTTACTTTATATTATTATCCTACTTACTTTTTTACGCCGTTTTTAAATTCTCCACTAAAATTCCTATACTACTTACTAGCCTTATAAGCCGCTTATAGGCGAGATATTATATCCTACTTACTACTACTATTATAAATATCTCCCGCTTTTTATTGCTAGGCTTTTAAACTTATTATCCTTTTTATATAGCGCTATTACTTCTACCTTTCTACTAACTAACGCGTATTTAGCTACTAAAAAGGTATTAAAGTAAAGGTAGGCCGTCTTACTAATATTAATAAGTATAGTTAGCACCGGGGTATTAAAGGTTTATATTCCCGCTTAAAAGTAAGTAATAAGGTCCTTAATAGCCTTAATACTTAACTCCTTGCTCTTAAGGTTTTAAACGTGCTTAATAGTCTTAAAGAACCTTTTTATAAAGGTGGCTTTAAGGGCGAGAATATAAAGCGCGTAGTCGCTACGGCAGATAAAGCGGATATTAAAGCTTAGAAATTTTATTGCTTAAGTTAAAGTTAAGTCGCGTTTAAACTCTTTGCGGGCTTATAAGTAGAACTTAGTATAGTTTATAGATAAGCGGAAACCCTTAATTATTATAATCTTATCGCCGGAGTATAGGCCCGCGAAGCTAGGCTTATTAAAGATCGTATTAATTACTACTAGCAGCTTTTATAAGATCAGGCGGCGGAATATATCGCGAGGCTAGTTATCGCTATCTCCTTTAATTAAGGAGAGATAGCGGATAGACTATAATAAGGCACTTATACGCCTTTATATAGCTAAGCTAAGCGTAGCGGCGGGCGGAAAGAGCATTCGCTAAGCGGGACTTAATAGGTGCTTAAGGCTTATAGCGGCTATAAGCTAAAAAGGGGATTTTATAGTATAAGCTAAACCGTATATAAAGTAAGATAAGGTTTAAGCTATAGTAGCTTAAGACGCCGCTATAAACTTAGCTATAAACTAGTTAAGCTAAGGCTTAGATATATAGTTAAAGATAGTATAGATATTGTTTTAATTATTTAGCTAAAGCGGGTTTCCGCTAGCTATAGCGGCTATTATAAATCTTAAGACTATAGTAAAGTTAGCTAACTTAAAGGCATTACGTATTAACTAGTTATTCTACTAATAAAGATTTCTAGCTATACTTTAAAAAATATAGAAGCGGCGGGGGCTTTTAAATAATAAAAGCTAAGCGGGAGGTATAGCTAAGTAACTATAAAATTAGCTATCTAAACTATACTATAGTATAAGGCTAAGAGGTAAGTCGTTTAAGTTAAGTATTTAAAGAAGGTAATATAGGCCGTCCTTTATAATACTATAGTTTAAGTTAAATCCGTTAGCTTAAGCGCGGCTACGGAAAGCGGTATAAGTTTATACGGAAGCTTATACTTAAAGGTTTTAACTTTTATTAAAGGAATTAAGGCTATAAAGAATAGCTACTTCGTTTTTATAAAGCTTAAGCGCTCGCTTATATCCTTTATATTAAAAGTATAAGGGCTTATAAGAGACTAAGCTAAAAAAGTAGTTATTAAATAGCTAGTCTTAGCTTTAAAAGACGTTAAATAATAAAGGGACTTAAAATAAAAGTATAAAGATTATAAGCTAAAGGTAAAAAAGGTTGTATATATAAAAGTAAGTAAGGTGCGGCGGGCTATAGCTAGCGGTAAAGGGAAATATAGTTATAAAAGAAAAGAAAAAAGAGAAGGCAAGCGGCGGAGAGAATTTTAATAAGTATACTATAAGGCTAAAAAGGCCTTAATACTTAAGGTAAACGGCGGTATATTATTATTAAAATAACTAATTACCTTAAATATAATAAGTTATAGTTTCTTATAACTTATCGGAGCTTTTAAGTCTTATACTTAGGCTTAACCGCTTAATTCTCTTAGTTAAAGAGTTTTATATAAAGTTATAAAGGCTATATATTATGCTTTTATCTAAACTACTTAAGTAGCTAACTGTTTTTATACTTTTTTAAAGGCTTTTATAATTTTTAGTAAGAAGACCGCTTTTTCGTTTACTTATAAGTTTTAGCTACTTAGCTAGCCTTTTTAAGCTATAAAGAACTCCTTCTTTAGCTTTCCGCTGCTTATTTTTATTATATAGCTTTATAAGATTTATTTTACTTCTTACTTACTTAAATAAAGTATCCCTTTATTTTAAACTAGTCCTAGGTATATAGCTAGCTTATCCGCTAAGTATAGTTATACTACTAAAATAACTAAATAAATATTAAAGGACCTTTTTATATTTAGCTAATATATAAGCTATTTTACTTTAGCGGTAACTTTAAACGGCATAGTATATCTTTCTTAAGCTTTGCTAGTTTACTATCTATAACGTAGTAGCCTTTATTAAGCTATAGCTAGACTTAATTACTAAGCTAAAATTTTAATAAGCGGTGTTTTTTATAATATTTATCCTTTATATCGGCTTAAGCATAAGCAATAGCTAACTTAGCTTTTTCTTATAAGACCTCTTAGTTTTATAAGTATAAGTAGTAACTAAGAAACTTAAAGCCGTTATCTATTCTTATCCTTATAATAAGCTTATTAAAGGCCGCGTAAATTAATAAGGAGAAGGAATTATTAAGGCTAAACTAAAAAGCGATTAGCATATTAGTTTAGTATAAGTTTAGGAAATTAGCAGTAAAGAATTATAGCGCGATTTTTATAATTTAGTTTCGCCTTTTTAATAAGCCGTTAGTTTAAAAGTACTAAGCGGTAAATATAAAAAGCATCGATCTAAAGGCTTATTATAAAGTCCGTAAAAATACTAAAGTTAACTTTACGTTTTAGTTGGAGATTATCCCCTTTAAAATCCCTTAATTAGCGCGGAGTAGCTTAGTATATAACGCTTATACTTAATCTTTTACTATAAACTTATTATTGCTTAAGATAAGGAGATATATTTTTAAGAATTTATTAATTATAGTTAGTAAAGTATTAAAAAAGTTCTTTATAAGATCTTTTTATAAGGAATATTTAGCCTAAACTACTAAGAGCTTAGTAATAAAGTCTATTGCTATTATATAGTATAGAAATAATAAGCTTTAAATAAGGATAAGCTACCTTAGTATTTTACCTTATTCGGTTTAGTTATAGTAGTAAGTATTATAGCCGTCTATAACCTTATTTATATATCTATTAAGCTATAGGATTAAAAAGCTTTTAAATAGATCTTACTATATATAAGTGCGGCCGGCATAAAAATATCTAGCGTAAGCGTCTTTAACGATCTCCTTAGCATAAGTCTTAAGGATATATAGTCTTTAGTATCTATCGCTCTTTATAAAGTATAGTAACCCTTATAACTAAAGGAATAAAAGTTTAAGGATACTATCCTTATCGCTAAGCTACGCTATAATTTTTACTTATTATATATCCTTTATATATCTATTAATTATTTTTTAGTAAAGCGGCAATTCGATAAATACTTTTATATAAAGGAATATATAGTCCGTTATCTTATCTTTTTAAATACGTTTTAATTCCTATTCTTAGTTTAAGGATACTAGCTTATCGTCTTAATATAATAAACGTAAAAGCGCGTTTAATATAACGTTTTTAACGCTTAAGATATAGTATACCTTAAGCGGGAATTAGCTTAAGTATTAAGACGTAAGGACTAGCTTATTATTAAATTTTATATTAGTAAGAAATACGGATTTTTAGTATATAATTCCGTAGATACTTATATAGTTAATAAAGATAACTACTTATAGCGTTCTTATAGATAGTACTATAGTGCGTAACTTATATATTACTTATATAAAACTAGCTACTTTAAGTTTTATAAGCTAATATTTAAGTTCTTTACTTTAAAAAGCGCGGCTTAAGTAAATAATAAGCTAGACCTTAGTTTAAGCTAATAGCGTCTTTTTATCTTATTTTATGCCTTTTTTTAAGTAAAAAGCTATAGCCGCTACTCTATATTCTTAAGATATATCGATTTAAATAAATAGTTATTAAGCGGGGTCGAAGTAGTAAATCGTTTAAAGCTTAGTAAGTTTCTTAATTAAAATCGCAAAGGCCTCTTTTTCTTCCGGAGTAGGCTAAAAAGCGGCTTTCGTAGCGTATTAAGCCTATCTTTAGCCCCTTAAGGGGACTCCTTCTTCTTATCTTACCCGGAGTAGCTCCGTTTTTCGTTTTTATAAGACGTTAACTTCTTTAGCGAAATATAAGACTATATAGTATAGCTACTTAGTAAGGCCGATCTATTTCTTAAGCTATTAAAGGTTTTTTAAGAACGCGATATCTCTTAAGGCTTATATACGTTTATTTATTTTTATTAAGCCGATAGTATTTACCTTAAATCTAAGAAGCTATATAAATAGGTACGCTAAAAAGAACTTTAGTCTAGATAAGGTAATATTATAGTCGTAAAAAGCGCGGAATATAGCTTTTAAATATTAAAGGTATTTTTCGGCCGTATTAAAGTAAATAATAATATCGTTAATATAAGCCGCTGCGTATTCTTAGTATTTATAAAGGACGTTATTAATAAACCGTTAGATATATATAAAGGATTTCTTAAAGCCTATAAGTATTATTAATAATCTTTTTAGCCCGTAATAGCTTATAACTATAAACCTTTCTTAGTAGTCTTAATAAACTAAGAATTAATAAAGAAACGATCGTGCGTTTACTATACTAATAAACTTCTTTCCTTAAAGGCGTTTAATTATATTGCTTTAAAAGGGCATTAAGTAAGCGTTTAAGGTAATAACGGCATTAATCCCTTATAAGTCTATAACTACTTATCCCTTTTCTTTTCCGTTTACTATCTTCTATACTATAAATACTAGCGTTATAAACGGGGTTAGCTTATAAACTCGTTTTAATTAGCCTTATACGGTTAGCTAGTTAAATATTATATCTACTACTTTCTTATCTTTATCGCTTAATAAGTATAATCTTAATACGACTTATTAATATTACTATCTTTTTACTAAAGGAATACGTATATATTTAGATTTATTTATATATACTACTCCTTTATCCTTTTAAAGGTAAGGAAACGATTAAAGGATATCTTAGACTTTTAATACGTATTTTAAGTCTTTAGCATAAATCTAAATACTCTAATTAGTAGTAAGTTTAAGTAGGTCTTTAGTTTAGCCGATTTTAAGTTTATAGTTTACTATAAGATCTTTTTATAGGAAGTCCTTAGTAAGGTTTGCTTTATCCGGATTTTCTATAAAGGCTTTTACTAAAGGAGTAGTAGCGTTAACCTCCTTATATAACTAAAACTATTTATTAAGGTTTATAATTATTCTTACTTTTTAGCCTTAGCGGAGTATTAATAGTTCCTTAAAATAGTTTATTATAGTAAAGCTTTTATAATCTTATATTATTATCTAAGCGAGCTTAAGGTTATTAAGGAAAAATATTATATTACGCCTTAATAGCGGCGCCTAGACTTATATAAGTAAGGCGTAGCTAGAACTAGCTAGAATTATTATAATAACTAAGTAAATTACCTATAGATATATCGCTAGTCTTAGCAAGACTATCTTAACTTTAGCTTCGATCCCTTTATAGGCCTTAATCTATAAGACTTATATAAAGTTAATAAAGTCCTCTTAATAAGGAACTAAAAAGTCTTAGCTAAGTAATATATTAGCCGCTAAGCGTTTTACTATATAAGCGCCGATCTTAACTTTTATAACTATAAGGCTACTATTTTGCTATCTTAGTATATACGCGGTAAATTCCACTTATTTAATAGTAGCTATCCTTTTTACTCCTTAAATAAGAATTCGTTAAAAGGAGTTTATAGTTATATCTTAAAAGGTTTTTACTAAGTCGGCTTAAATAAGGCTTCGGTTTGCTTTAGTATTTATATAGGCTTTAATGCTTATTCCGGGCCCTTCTTTTCTATAAACTAATAAGCGTATATAAGTAAATTATAACGGCTTATTAAGGTTTAATAGCTAGACGTTAAAGGAAGCCTTAACTATTTAAACGCTTTATAGCTTTTAAATAACTACTTACTATACTAAGCTACGTCTTTATATAGCAATATCTTAATTAAGGTTAAGGGGGTATTTATCTTTAATATATCGGTAAAGCTTATTCTTTAAGGGGAATGCTTCGCCGCAAAATCTATATACTTTATCGGCCTCTTATACTAAGTTTACTATAGTATAGATTACGGTTTCCTTTAAGCTTTTATCGGTATCCGACTAAGCTCTTTTTATATTATACTCTTTATCCCTTAAATAGTTATTAATCTTTATTATAGTTCCTTCCTTAGTTATAGGGTATACCCGCTTTAGCTTTAATATTAGTAAGTATATAGTCTTAAAAGTTCCTTTTCTCTTAAGCTAAAAGACCTTAGCTTATATTCTTAACTATTTAAGCGGATTTCTCCCTTAACTTAACGAGCGCTATAAAGCCTATAGTATATCCGCCTTTATTAAGCGGTTTATAAATATAACCTACGGCCCCGGTAAGCCCTTAATAAATAGCTAAGGCGTCTCGGTCTATTCTTTAAGTATATATAGGGTATAGTTAATCGGCCCTTACCTCTTTATAAGTTAAACTTATTTCTTTTACGCTAATAAGTACTTTTAAAATCCTTAAGTATATTTAACTTATAGCTAAAAAAGAATTTCCTTATATTTATTAATTTATTTATTAATATCCTCGTTTCCTACTAAATATTATAAGGATTCTTATAAGTAAATATCTAGCTTTTAGTAGATTATTATAGTTAAGTAGTTTAGCTAATAAAGCGCGGCCTTAGCTTTATATTATTAGCGCGATATCTAAGACTTAAAGTTAGATCTTACTACTATATCTTTAATAGTATAGTGCTTTTTATTAAGTACTTATATTGTTATATTTAAGCGGATTTTAAACCGTTTCTATAAGGTAGAGATTTATTAGCTTAGTTTAATACTAAGCTTACTAAGTTCTTTTTATTATAGTTCCGAGAAGTCCCCGGAATACTATTTTACTATACTTTTTTAAAGGAAGAAAGGTAATTAAATAGCTAATTCGTTTATATAGGCCTCGCCTTTATTAGCGTTTTAGCGGATAAAGTTAATAAAACGGTTTACTCCTTAGAATATACTAGCCTTATTATCTTTTTAAATTTCGTTTAAAGATACTTTTAAAGGTCTTAATAAGTTCAATCTCCTTATATCCTTAGCTTATAGTTAAGGTTTTTCTTAAGGCTTAGTTTTCTTTTCTTAATACTTAAAGGAGACTAAGGAATTATTCGTTTAATATTACTACTATTCTTACTAAAGGGCTTAAGGCTATACTTAGTTTTAATATTTATATGCTAAGTATAAATAGGTTTAGCCTGCTAAGGGTATTGCTTACCGCGTCCTTATTACTTATTATTAAGGTCTTAGTTTTAATACTCTCGCTAAGCGCTTAACCTTCCGTCTTATATACGTCCCGGAATTTAGTACGCCGCGGGGCCTTTAGTATAAGAGGCTTGTTTTTATTAATTAAGAGTCTTAAAAATACCTTAATTAGCGCGGTTATAGCGGATAAGGCTAAACGGTAATACTAAACTAAAAAACTATTAAGTATCCTTTAAGGCGGATTTCCGGTTAAGGCCCTTAAGCTAAACTTTATTAGTAGTATATAGTAAAAATATCTACTAAGCTTATTATCTTAAGGAAAAAGTAACTTTATAATAAGCATAATCCGGAGGGTATTTAATAAGCGGGGAGCTAGATAGTTTTAAGGTTAGCTTATCCTTACTTTTTTTTATTTAAAGGATAATTAATCCGTTTAAGTAATACTAAATTTAGTTTACTTAATTATATAAGTTTTATCGTTTTATAGTTTATTCTTTATTAGTATTTTAAAAGCGGATTACCTTTTAAAAGGTAATAGTCTTAGCTTAGCTAAGTAAGACTTATTTTATATCCTATTTAGCTCCGTAAGCTATTATAGTATAGTACCTTAAAAAAAGGTAAAGAAGATTATTAAACTAGTATGCTTAGTAAGCTATAGCCTCTTCCGCTTTTATAGCCTACTTATCTTAAAGTTTTATTATAAGCGCGTTAAGGAAAAGGTGCTTATTATTAAGGTTAGACTTAAAGGTTAATAAAAGCTTCTTATTAAAGAAAATGTCGTTTAGTATTTAACTTCTTATAAGATAAGTACTTAATCGTATAGTATAGTCGCTTTTAGCTTAGCGGATATTAAAAGGATTTTTATTTAAATAAGTAAGAATTACTACTATTTACTA
The DNA here is from genome assembly GCA_027405785.1 of Ophiocordyceps robertsii. Lineage (NCBI taxonomy): Eukaryota > Fungi > Ascomycota > Sordariomycetes > Hypocreales > Ophiocordycipitaceae > Ophiocordyceps > Ophiocordyceps robertsii. Next base: position 16,181 of record JAPEBW010000573.1, read on the forward strand.
TACTTTATAGCGCGAGGATAAAAGAATAAGGCGCGGACTAATTACTACTAGTTAAGGCCGGTATTATAAATTAATTACCGCTAGTTAAAGCTAGTACTATAAACTAATTATCGTTAATCGGGCTAGTATAATAAACTAATTACTATATATAAACGTATATAAGGGTTTAGAAATAGTAAAAAGCTTATTTATTCTTAAAAGCATAGCTAGCTACTTTATACTTAGTTCTTTAAGCTAATTTTAAGGATCTTTAACTATACTTATTTATAGTGCGTAGATAAACAATAAATATCTTCGTAAAATCGCTTAATAAACTAAGTATAAGCTTAGTTAAAACTACTATAAACTATAGTTTAGGAAATCCTTTAAATATCCTTAGATATCCCTTAAAAATCGCGGTAAGGTTTATTTTATATCTTTTAAGGTGCTTTTATAGTTAAAAATAGGTCGAACTATAATTAAGATATCCCGCGGAAATTTTTAAATATCCTTTAAAGATACTAGCGGAATCCGCTTAGTAGTTTTTATAGTATCTTTTATAGTTAAAGATATCGTAAACTATAGTTAGGTAAGCTCTTAACCCTTTATAGTTATATCTTAAAAACCTTAGCGGGGTTTAACCGGTAATATTCGTTATATCTTTTTAGGCGAACCTTTTTAGTACGTGCTCCGGGCGTTTTTATCGCGGGGTTCTATAAGGCTCCTTAAAAGTAAAGTAAGGAGTCTAAGTATAGCCGTTTAGATTTTATAATAATAGGTTTAGGAAATTAGCGGTAAAGAATCGTAGCGCGATTTTTATAGTTTAGTTTTGCCTTTTTAATAAGCTATTAGTTTTAAAGTGCTAAGCGGTAAGTATAAAAAGCTTTAATCTAAAGGCTTATTATAAGGTCTATTAAAATACTAAGGTAAACTTTATATCTTAGTTAAAAATTATCCTTTTTAAAATCCTTTTATTAGCGCGGAGTAGCTTAGTATATAACGCTTATACTTAGTCTTCCGCTATAAACTAGTTATTACTTAAGATAAGGAGATATATTTTTAAGAATTTATTAATTATAATTAATAAAGTATTAAAGAAGTTCCTTATAAGATCTCTTTATAAGGATTATTTAGCTTAGACTATTAAAAGCTTAGTAATAAAGTCTATTATTTTTATATAATAAAAAACGGTAAGCTTTAAATTAAGATAAGCTATCTTAGTATCTTACTTTAGTTAGTTTAGTTATAGTAGTAAGTATTATAGCTATTTATAACCTTATCTATATTTTTACTAAGTAGTAGGATTAAGAAGCTTTTAAATAGATCTTATTATATATAAGTACGGCTAGTATAAAAATACTTAGCATAAGCATTTCTAACGATCTCCTTAGTATAGGTCTTAAGAATATATAGTCTTTAGCGTTAATTATTCTTTATAAAGTATAGTAACGCTTATAACTTAAGGAATAAAAGTCTAAAAATACCGTCCTTATTGCTAAGCTACGCTATAATCTTTACTTATTATATATCCTTTATATATTTATCGATTATTTTTTCGTAGAGCGGTAATTTAATTAACACTTCCGTATTAAGGAACATATTGTTTATCGTTTCGTCTTCCTAAATATATTTTAATTCCTATTCTTAGTTTAAAGATACTAGCTTATTATCTTAATATAGTAAATAGAAAACAGCGTCCGGTATAACGTTTTTAACGCCTAGGATATAGTATACTTTAAGTGGGAATTAGCTTAGGTATTAAGATATAAAAATTAGCTTATAATTAAATTTTATATTATTAACAAATAGGGATTTTTAGTATAGAATTCTATAAGTACTTATATAGTTAGTAAAGATAACTACTTATAGCGTTTTTACGGATAGTATTATAATACGTAACTTATAGACTACTTATACTAAACTAGCTACTTAAGGTTTTATAAGCGAATATTAAGGCTCTTTATCTTAAAAAGCGCCGCTTAAGTAAACGATAAGCTAAACCTTAGTTTAAGCTAATAGCGTCTTTTTATTTTATTCCGTGCTTTTCTTTAAGTAAAAAGCTATAGCCGCTACTTTATATTCTTAGAATATATTAATTTAGATAAATAGTTATTAAGCGGGGTTAAAGTTATAAATTATTTAAGGCTTAGTAAGTTTCTTAATTTAATTTACGAAGGCCTCTTCCTTTTCCGAAGTAAGCTAAAAAGCAGCTTTTACGGTATATTAAGCTTATCCTTAGCCCCTTAAAAGGACTCTTTCTTCTTATCTTACTTAAAGTAGCTCCGTTTTTCGTTTTTATAAAGCGTTAACTTCCTTAACGGAATATAAGACCGTATAGCGTAGCTACCCGGTAAAGTCGATTTATTTCTTAAGCTATTAAAGGTTCTTTAAAAACGTAATATCCCTTAAGGCTTATATATATTCGTTTATATTTATTAAGCTAATAGCGTTTACCTAAAATTTATAGAGCTATATAAATAGGTATGCTAAGAAGGACTTTAGTCTAGATAAGGTAATATTTTAGTTATAGAAAGCGCGGAAGATAGCCTTTAAATATTAAAGGTATTCTTTAGCTATATCGGAGTAAATAATAATATCGTTAATATAAGCCGCTATATATTTTTAGTATCTATAAAAGATATTATTAATAAACCTTTAAACGTATATTAAAGAGTTTTTAAAGCTTATAAGTATTATTAATAATCTTTTTAGCTTATAATAGCTTATAACTATAAACCTTTCTTAGTAGTTTTAGTAAACTAAGAATTAATAAAAAAACAATTATACGTTTACTATATTAATAAACTTCTTTCTTTAAAAGCGCTTTATTATATTGCTTTAAAGGGGCATTAAGTAAGCGTTTAAAGTAATAATAGCGTTAATCTTTTATAAGTCTATAACTACTTATCCTTTTTTCTTTCTATTTACTATCTTTTATACTATAAATACTAGCGCTATAAATAAAGTTAGCTTATAAACTTATTTTAATAGGCTTTTAATAGTTAGCTAGCTAAATATTATATTTACTACTTTCTTATCTTTATCGCTTAATAGGTATAATCTTAATTTAACTTATTAGTATTACTATTCTTTTACTAAAATATATATATATATTTAAATTTATTTATATATACTACTCCTTTATTCTTTTAAAATAGGGGAAACGATTAAAGGATATCTTTAACTTTTAATACGTACTTTAAGTTCTTAGCGTAGATCTAAACGCCCTTATTAATAGTAAGTTTAAGTAAGTCCTTAGTTCGGCCGATTTTAAGCTTATAGTTTATTATAAGATCTTTTTATAATAAGTTCTTAATAAGGCTTATTAAATTAAGATTTTTTATAAAGGCTTCCGCTAAAAGAATAATAGTATTAACCTTCTTATATAGCTAAAACTACTTATTAAGGTCTATAATTATCCTTACCTTTTAGCCTTAGCGGAGTATTAATAGTTCCTTAAAATAGTTTATCGCTATAAAGCTCTTATAATCTTATATTATTATTTAAGCGAGCTTAAGTATTATAGAATGTTAATGGCTATGCTTAAACTCCTTACCTTACTTTTAAGGAGCTTTATAAAACCCTGCGATAAGAACGCTTAACGTATATACTATAAACGCCCGCTTAAAGAGATATAACGAATATTACTAATTAAACCCCGCTAAAGTTTTTAAGATATAACTATAAAGGCTTAAAAGGCTACTTAACTATAGTTTATATTATTTTTAACTATAAAAGATACTATAAAAACTATTAAGCGGATTTTACTAGTATCTTTAAGGGATATTTAAGGATTTCCGCGGGATATCCTAACTATAGTTTAATTTATTTTTAACTATAAAAGCACCTTAAAAGATATAGGATAAACTTTACTACGATTTTTAAAAGATATTTAAAGATATTTAAAGTATTTCCTTAACTATAGTTTATAGTATTTTTAACTAAGCTTATACTTAGTTTATTAAGTATTTCTTTAAAGATATTTACGGTTTATTTATATACTACTAATAAATAAAAGGATAGTATAGTTAAAGATCTTTAAAATTAGCTTAAACAACAAAGTATAAAGTAGCTAGCTATACCTTAAAAAATAAATAAGCTTTTTATTATTTTTAAACCTTTATATACTTTTATATATAGTAATTAGTTTATTATACTAGCCCGATTAGCAATAATTAGTTTATAGTACCGGCCTAAACTAGCAGTAATTAGTTTATAATACTAGCTTTAAATAGCGGTAAATAATTTACGCTTTATCCCTTTCTCTTTATACTATAAAGCGTAGTAAATAATAATAATTCTTACTTATTTAAACGGAAATCCCTTAAATATTTATTACGCTAAAAGCGACTATATCGTATAATTAAGTACTTATTTTATAAGAAGTAAAATACTAAAAAATATTTTCTTTAGTAAAAAGCTTTTATTAGCCTTTAAGTTTAACTTTAATAATAAGTACCTTTTCCTTAATACGCTTATAATAAAACTTTAAGAAAAGTAAGCTATAAGAGGGGAAAAGGCCGCGGCTTACTAAGTATACCGGTTTTATAATCTCCTTTACCTTTTTTTAAGGTATTATACTATAATAGCTTATAAAGTTAAATAAGATATAAAATAAGTCCCGCTTAGCTAAGCTAAGATTACTGCCTTATAAGAGGCAATCTACTTTTATAATACTAATAAAGAATAAACTATAAAACGATAAAACTTATATAACTAAGTAAACTTAATTTAGTATTACTTAAACGGATTAATTATCCTTTAAATAAAAGAAATACGGATAAGCTAACTTTAAAACTATATAGCTCTTTACCTACTAAATACCTTTTAGATTAAGCTTATAATAAAGTTACTCTTTTTTAAAAACGATAAGCTTAGCGGATATTTCTACTATATATTACTAAAAAGGTTTAGCTTAAAAGCCTTAACTAAGAATCCGCCTTAAAGGATACTTAGTAGTTTTTTAGTTTAGTATTACTATTTAGCCTTATTCGTTATAGCTACGCTTACTAAAGCATTTTTAAGACTCTTTATTAATAAAAATAGGTTTTTTATATTAAAGGCCCCGCGGCGTACTAAATTCCGGGACGTATATAAAATAAAAGGTTAAGCGCTTAGCGAGAGTATTAAAACTAAGACCTTAATAATAAGCAATAAGGACGCGGTAAGCAATACTTTTAGCGAGCTAAACCTATTTATCTTTAGCGTATAGATACTAAGACTAAGTATAGCCTTAAGCCTTTTAATAAGAATAATAGTAATATTAAATAAATAATTCTTTAATCTCTTTTAAGTATTAAGAAAAGAAGACGCGCTTATTAAGCCTTAAGAAAAACCTTAACTATAAGCTAAGGATATAAAGAGATTTAACTAATTAAGACTTTTAAAAGTATCTTTTAATAAAGTTTAAGAAAATAATAAGGTTAATACGTTTTAAAGAGTAAACTATTTTATTAACTTTATCCGCTAAAACGCTAGTAAAGGCGAGGCCTATATAGATTAATAAGTTATTTAATTGCCCTTTTTACTTTAAGGAAGTATAGCGGAATAGTATTTTAAGGACCTCTTAAAAATATAATAAGAAGAACTTAGCGAGCTTAGTATAAGACTTAGCTAATAAATCTCCGCCTTATAAAACGGTTTAAATTCCGCTTAAATATAGCGATATAAGCACTTAATAATGAATACTTTACTATTAAAGATATAGTAATAAGATCCGACTTTAAGTCTTAAATATCGCGCTTATAATATAAAGCTAAGGCCGCGCTTTATTAGCTAAACTACTTAATTATAGTAATTTACTAAATGCTAGATATTTATTTATTAAACTTCTTATAACGTTTAATAACAAACGAGGATATTAATAAATAAATGAATAAATATAAGGAAATTCTTCCTTAGCTATAAGTTAAATATACTTAAGGATCTTAAAAGCACTTACTATTATAAAAGAAATAGGTTTAACTTATATAAAAGCAAGGGCTAACTAGCTATACCTTATAGATACTTAAAGGATAGTCCGGGACGCCCTAGCTATTTATTATAAGCTTATTAAGGCTATAGGTTATATTTTTAGACCTCTTAATAAAGGCAGATATACTATAAGCCTTATAATACTTACTAAGTTTTAAGAGAAACCTATTTAAATAGTTAAGAATATAAGCTAAGGTCTTTTAGCTTAAAAGAAAAAGAACCTTTAAGACTATATACTCGCTAACGCTAAAGCTAAAGGGGGTATACCTTATAACTAAAAAAAGAACTATAATAAAGACCGATAACTATTTAAAGGATAAAGAGTATAATATAAAAAGAGCTTAGTCGAATATAGATAAAAGCTTAAAGGAAACCGTAATCTATACTATAGTAAACTTAGTATAAGAGGCCGATAAAGTATATAGATTTTACGGCGAAGTATTCCCCTTAAATAATAAGCTTTACTAATATATTAAAGATAAATACCCCCTTAACCTTAACTAAGATATTACTATATAAAAACGTAGCTTAGTATAGTAAGTAGTTATTTAAAAGCTATAAAGCGTTTAAATAATTAAGGCTTCTTTAATATTTAGCTATTAAGCCTTAATAAGCCGTTATAAATTACCTATATACGCTTACTAATTTATAGAAAAAAAGGGCCTAGGATAAGTATTAAAGCTTATATAGATACTATAGTAAACTAAAACTTTATTTAAGCCGACTTAGTAAAGACCTTTTAAGATATAACTATAAACTCCTTTTAACGAATTCTTATTTAAGGAGTAAGAAAGATAGCTACTATTAGATAAGTAGAATTTACTATATATATATTAAGATAGCTAAATAGTAGCTTTATAGTTATAAAAGTAAGGATTGGCGCTTAAATAGTAAAACGCTTAGCGGCTAATATATTACTTAGCTAAGACTTTTTAATTCTTTATTAAAAAGACCTTATTAACTTTATATTAGTCTTATAAATCGGGGCTTATAATAAGATTAAAGCTAAAGTTAAGATAGTTTAGCTAAGACTAATAATATATAGATAGGGAATTTACTTAATTACTATAATAATTTTAGCTAGTTTTAGCTACGCTTAACTTATATAAGTTTAAGCTCCGCTATTAAAGCGTAATATAATATTTTTCCGCGATAACCTTAAGCTTACTTAGAGAATAATATTAAATTATAAGAGCTTTATAGCAATAAACTATTTTAAGGAACTATTAATACTCTATTAAGGCTAAAAGGTAAGGATAATTATAGACCTTAATAAGTAGTTTCGGCTATATAAGGAGGTTAATACTACTACTCTTTTAGCGGAAGCCCTTATAAAAAATCCGGATAAAATAGACTTTATTAAGGACTTTTTATAAAAGGATCTTATAGTAAACTATAAGCTTAAAATCGGCTAAACTAAGGACTTACTTAAACTTATTATTAATAAGGGCATTTAAATCTACGCTAAGGACTTAAAATATAGATTAAAAGTCTAAGATATCCTTTAATCGTTTCCCCGCCTTTAAAAGGATAAAAGAGTAGTATATATAAATAAATCCGAATATATACGTATTCCTTTAATAAAAGGATAGTAATACTAATAAGTCGTATTAAAATTATACTTATTAATTAACAAGGATAAAAAGGTAGTAGATAAAATATTAAGCTAGCTAACTATATAAAGCTAATAAAAATAGGTTTATAAGCTAACCTTATTCGCGGCGCTAGTATTTATAGTATAAAAGATAGTAAATAAAAAGGAAAAAAGATAAGTAGTTATAGACTTATAAAGGATTAATATTATTATTACCTTAACCGCTTACTTAATACCCCTTTAAAGCAATATAATTAAACGCCTTTAAAAAAAGAAGTTTATTAATATAGTAAATATATAATCGTTTTTTTATTAGTTTTTATTTTATTAAAATTACCGGGAAAGGTTTATAGTTATAAGCTATTATTAGTTAAGAAGATTACTAATAATACTTATAGGCTTTAAGAACTCCCCGGTATATATCTAAAAGTTTATTAATAACGTCCTTTATTAATACTAAGAGTATATAGCGGCCTATATTAACGATATTATTATTTACTTTAATATAGCTAAAGAATACCTTTATTATTTAAAGGCTATATTCCGCGCTTTTTATAATTATAATATTACTTTTTCTAAACTAAAGTCCTTCTTAGCGTACTTATTTATATAGCTTTTTTAATTTAAGGTAAATACTATTAGCTTAATAAATATAAATAAACGTATATAAGCCTTAAGGGATATCGCGTTTTTAAAGAACTTTTAATAGCTTAAGAAATAAATCGGCCTTACTAAGTAGCTACGCTATATAGTCTTATATTTCGCTAAAAAGGTTAACGTCTTATAAAAACGAAAAACGGAGCTACTTTAAGTAAGATAAGAAAAAAGAGTCTTTTTAAGGGGCTAAGGATAAGCTCGTTATACCGCAAAAGCCGCTTTTTAGCTTACTTTAAAAGAAGAAAAGGCCTTTGCAATTTTAACTAAGAAATTTATTAAGCTTTAAACGATTTACTACTTTAACCCCGCTTAATAACTATTTATTTAAATTAATATATCTTAACAATATAAAGTAGCGGCTATAGCTTTTTACTTAAAAGAATGTATAAAATAAGATAAAAAGACGCTACTAGCTTAAACTAAGGTCTAGCTAATTATTTACTTAAGCTACGTCTTTTAAAGTAAAGAACTTTAATATTAGCTTATAAGACTTAAAGTAGCTAGTTTAGTATAAGCAGTTTATAAGTTATATACTATAGTACTATTTATAAGAACGCTATAAGTATTTATCTTTACTAATTATATAAGTACTTATAAAATTATATATTAAAAATCCTTATTTTTTACTAATATAAAATCTAATAATAAGCTATTCTTTATATCTTAATATATAAGCTAAATCCCGCTTAAGGTATATTATATCTTAAGCGTTAAAAACGTTATACTAAACGCTTTTTTATATTTACTATATTAAGATAACAAGCCGGTATCCTTAAACTAAAAAAGGGAAATAAAATATATTTAAGAAGATAAGATAACGGACTATATATTCCTTAATATAAAAGTATTAGTCGAATTACCGCTCCGCTAAAAAATAATTCATAGATATATAAAGGATATATAATAAGTAAAGATTATAGCGTAGCTTAGTAATAAAGACAGTATCCTTAAACTCTTATTCTTTTAGTTAGAAGAGTTACTATACTTTACGAAGAATAATAGATACCGGAGACTATATATCCTTAAGACTTATACTAAAAAGATCGTTAAAAACGCTTACGCTAAATATTTTTATACTAGTTATACCTATATATAATAAGATCTATTTAAAAGCTTCTTAATCTTATAGCTTAGTAAATATATAAATAAGGTTATAGATAGTTATAATACTTATTACTATAACTAAACTAACTAAAGTAAAACGTTAAAGTAGCTTATCTTAATTTAAAGCCCGCTAGTTTTATATTATATAATAGCGATAGACTTTATTACTAAGCTTTTAGTAGTCTAAGCTAAATAATCTTAATAAAAAGATCTTCTAAAGAACTTTTTAAATACTTTATTAACTATAACTAATAAATTCTTAAAAATATATCTCCTTATCTTAAGTAATAACTAGTTTATAGCGGAAGACTAAGTATAAGCATTATATACTAAGCTACTTTACGCTAATAAAAGGATTTTAAAAGGGATAATCTTTACCTAAGATATAAAGTTTACCTTAATATTTTAGCGAACCTTATAGTAAGCCTTTAAATTAAAGCTTTTTATATTTACTACTTAGTACCTTTAAACTAATAGCTTATTAAAAAGGCGAAACTAAACTATAAAATTCGCGCTATAATTCTTAACCGCTAATCTCCTAGACTTATACTAAACTAATATATTAATCGCCTTTTAGTTTAGCCTTAATAATTCCTTCTTCTTAATAATTTATATAGCCTTTAATAAGCTTATTATAAAGATAAGAATAAATAATAGCGTTTAGTTCCTTAGTAACTACTTATACTTATAAGACTAAGAGGTCTTATAAGAAAAAGCTAAGTTAGCTATCGCTTATACTTAAGCTGCTATAAAAAACAAATATAATAAAAAATACCGCTAGCTAGAATTTAAGCCTAGCGATAAAGTTAAGCTATAGCTTAATAAGGGCTACTATATAACGGATAGTAAACTAGCGAAGCTTTAAGAAAAACGCACTAAGCCGTTTAAAGTTACTGCTAAAATAAGATATCTTATATACTAATTAAATATAAAAAGGTCCCTTAATATTTATTTAGTCGTTTTAATAGTATAACTACGCTTAGCGGATAAGCTAGCTAAATACTTAAGCTTAGTTTAAGATAAAAAGGTACTTTACTTAAATAAGTAAAAAGTAAAATAAATCTTATAAAGCTATATAATAAAAAAAAGTAATAAAAAGCTAAGAAAGGAGTTCCTTATAGCTTAAAAAGGCTAGCTAAGTAGCTATAACTTATAAGTAAACGAAAAAGCAGTCTTTTTACTAAAGGTTATAAAAGTCTTTAAAAAAGCATAAAAGGAGTTAGCTATTTAAGTAGTTTAAATAAAAGTATAATACGCGGCTTTTATAACTTAATATAAAACTCTTTAACTAAGAAATTTAAGCGGTTAAGCTGAAGTATAAGACTTAAAAGCTACTATAAGTTATAAAAAACCGTAATTTACTATGCTTAAAGGAATTAGTTATTTTAATAATAATATACCGCCGTTTACTTTAAATAATAAGGCCTTTTTAGCTTTATAGTATACTTATTTTAATTCTCTCCGCTACTTACCCTCCCTTTTTTCCTTTTTTCTTTTTATAACTATATTTCCCTTTACTACTAGTTATAGCCCGCTATACTTTACTTACTTTTATACGTATAACCTTTTTTACTTTAAGCTTATAATTCTTTTACTTTTATTTTAAGTTCTTTTATTATTTAATTTCTCTTATATCTAAGACTAGCTATTTTATAACGACTTTTTTAGCCCGCTTTCTTATAAGCCTTTACGCTTTTAATATAAAGAATATAAGCAAGCGCTTAAGTTTTATAAAAATAAGGCGGCTATCCTTTATAGCCTTAAGTCCCTTATCGAGAGTTAAAACCTTTAAGTTTAAGCTTCTATATAAACTTACGCCGCTTTTTATAACTACGCTTAAGCTAATAAATTCGACTTAAATTATAATACTATAAAGGATAGCCTATACTACCCTCTTTAAATACTTAACTTAAACGACTTACCTCCCGGCCTTATACTATAGCGTAGTTTAAATAGTTAGTTTCGTAGTAACTTAGCTATACCTCGCGCTTAGCTCTTACTATTTTAAAGCCCTTACTGCTTATATATTTTTTAAGGTATAGCTCAAACTTTTTACTAGCGGAATAACTAGCTAATACTTAATGCTTTTAAGTTAACTAACTTTATTATAGTTCTAAGATTTATAATAACCGCTATAGCTAGCGGAAACTTACTTTAGCTAAACAATTAAAATAATATCTACGTTATCCTTAACTATATATTTAAGGCTTAGCTTAACTAGTTTATAGCTAAGTTTATAATAGTATTTTAAGCTACTATAGCTAAAACCTTATCTTACTTTATATATAGTTTAGCCCGCGCTATAAAATCCCCCTCTTAGCTTATAGCCGCTATAAGGCTTAAGAACTTATTAAGTCCTACTTAGTAAACGCTCTTTTTACCTATTACTATACTTAGCCTAGTTATATAAAGGCGTATAAGCACTTTCTTATAGTCTATCCGCCGTCTCTCCTTAATTAAAAGAGATAGCGATAACTAGCTTTATAATATATTCCGCCGCCTGATCTTATAAAAGCCGCTAATAGTAATTAATATAACTCTTAATAAGCCTAGCTTCGCGGGCTTATACTTTAGCGATAAGATTATAATAATAAGAAGTTTCCGCTTAGCTATAAACTATATTAAGTTCTACTTATAAGCCCGCGAAGAGTTTAAACGCGACTTAACTTTAACTTAAGCAATAAAATACTTAGGCTTCGATATCCGCCTTATTAGCCGTATTAACTATACGCTTTATATTTTTACCTTTAAGGCCCTTTTTATAAAGAGTATTTTTAAAACTATTAAGTATATTTAAAACCTTAAGAGTAAGGAGTTAAGTATTAAAGCTATTAAAGACCTTATTACTTACTTTTAAGCAGGAATATAAATATTTAATACCCCGGTACTAACTATATTTATTAATATTAGCTAGACGGCTTACGCTTACCTTAATATTTTTTAATAGCTAAATATACGTTAGTTAGTAAAAAGGTATAAGTAATAGCGCCGTATAAAAAGGATAATAAGTTAAAAAGCTTAGCGATAGAAAGCGGGGGATAACTATTATAGCGCTAATAAGCAAGATATAATATCTTACTTATAAGCGGCTTATAAAGCTAATACGTAATATAGGAAATTTAGCAGAGGATTTAAAAATAGTATAAAGGGTAAGTAAAATAATAATATAAGATAAGGCTTAAATAAAGCTAGTCTTTTATAATATATCCCGCTAAAGAATTTAAATATTCCTTAGCGCGGAGACTTCTTACTACTTAATAAGTGCTTAAACGTATACTTTAAAGGAAAGTTAAAAAAATTTATTATAAGTTTTAGCTAAATACGCTAATTGCCTTAATAAAAATTAAGATATATAATTAAATAGAAAGTTAGGATTTATAATAAAAGCCGCTTACTAACTATCTTAAGCTACTTAGCTATTATTAGCCGTATAGGCTGAAAAGACTATTAAAAAGATAAGAATAGCATATTATTAATATAGTATAAAGACGCTACTATAAAGCTATTACTTCGCGCCCCCTTTACTTTATTCTTACTTTAAACTAATAAGGATATTAGCTTTTTTTTCTTACTTAAGGGATTTATTATAAAATCTTAACGGCTATGCCTAGACTCCTTACTTTACTTTTAAAAAGTCTTATAGAACCCCGCGATAAAAACGCTTAAAGCATATATTATAAAAGCTCGCTTAAGGAGATACGATAAATATTACTAGTCGGACCCCGCTAAGGTTTTTAAGATATAACTATAAAGGCTTAAGAGCTTATCTAACTATAATTTATAATATTTTCAACTATAAAAGATATTATAAAAACTACTAAGCGGATTCCGCTAGTATCTTTAAGGGATATTTAAGGATTTCCGCGGGATATCTTAACTATAGTTTAACCCGTTTTTAATAATAAAAGGACTTTAAAAGATATAAAATAAACTTTACCGCGATTTATAAGGGATATTTAAGGATATTTAAAGGATTTCCTTAACTATAGTTTATAATATTTTTAACCGGGCTTATACTTAGTTTATTAAGTAATTTTAAAAGGATATTTATAGTTTTTTTACGCACTAATAATAAATAAAAGGATAGTATAGTTAAAGATCCTTAAAATTAGCTTAAAGAACTAAGTATAAAGTAGCTAGCTATAACTTAAAGAATAGATAAGCTTTTTACTATTTTTAAACCTTTATATACGTTTATATACGGCAATTAGTCCGTTATACTAGCCTGATTAGCGGTAATTAGTCCGTAGTACTAGCTTAAACTAATAGTAATTAGTCTACACCTTATTCTTTTATCTTTATGCTATAAAGCGTAGTATTAAGGTTATTAAGGAAAGATATTATATTATGCTTTAACGGCGGCGCCTAGACTTATATAAGTAAGGCGTAGCTAAAACTAACTAAAATCGTTATAGTAATTAAGTAGATTACTTATTTATATATTACTAGTCCTAGCTAGACTATCTTAACTTCGGCTTTAATCTTTTTATAAGCCCCGATTTATAAGACTAATATAAAGTTAATAAGGTCTTTTTAATAAAGAACTAAAAAGTCTTAGCTAAGGAATATATTAACTACTAAGCGTTTTACTATTTAAGCGCCGATCCTTACTTTTATAACTATAAAGCTACTGTTTAGCCTTCTTAGTATATATATAGTAAATTCTACTTATTTAATAGTAGCTATCTTTCTTCCTCCTTAGATAAGAATTTATAAAAAGGAGTTTATAGTTATATCTTAAAAGGTCTTTATTAAGTTAGCTTAAATAAGGGTTTAGTTTACTTAAATATTTATATAAGCTTTAATGCTTATCCTAGGCCTTTCCTTTTTATAGATTAGTAAGTATATATAAGTAAATCGTAATAGCTTATTAAGGCTTAACGGCTAAACGTTATAAGAAGCCTTAACTATCTAAACGCTTTATAGCTTTTAAATAACTACTTACTATATTAAGCTATATCTTTATATAGCAACGTCTCGGTTAAAGTTATAAGGGTATTTATCTTTAATATATTAGTAAAGCTTATTCTTTAAGGGGAATGCTTTACTATAATATCCGTATACTTTATTAGCCTCTTTAACTAAGTTTACTATAATATAGATTACGGTTTCTTTTAAGCTTTTACTAGTATTTAACTAAGCTTCTTTTATATTATACTCTTTATCTTTTAGCTAGTTATTAGTCTTTACTATAGTTCCTTCCTTAGTTATAAGGTATACTTACTTTAGCTTTAGCGTTAGTAAGCATATAGTCTTAAAAGTTCTTTCTTTTTTAAGCCGGAGGACCTTAGCTTATATTCTTAACGATTTAAATAGGTTTCTCCCTTAACTTAGTAAGCGCTATAAGGCTTATAGTCTATTTACCTTTACTAAGCGGTTTAAAAATATCACCCACGGCCTTAATAAGTCTTTAATAAATAGCTAAGGCGTCTTAAACTATTCTTTAAGTATATATAAGGTACGGCTAATTAGCCTTTACCTTTTTATAAATTAGACTTATTTCTTTTATATTAATAAGTGCTTTTAAGATCCTTTAGTATATTTAACTTATAGCTAAAAAAGAATTTCCTTATATTTATTAATCTATTTATTAATATCCCTATTTCTTACTAAACGTTATAAAGATTCTTATAAATAGATATCTAGCTTTTAGTAAATTACTATAATTAAGTAGTTTAGCTAATAAAGCATAGCTTTAGCTTTATATTATAAGCGTAATATTTAAGACTTAAAGTTAGATTTTATAACTATATCTTTAATAGTAAAGTGCTCTTTATTAAGTGCTTATATAACTATATTTAAGCGGATTCTAAACCGTTTTTATAAGGTGGAAATTTATTAGCTTAGTTTAACGCTAAGCTAGCTAAGTTTTTCTTATTATAGTTTTAAGAAGTTTTTAAAATACTATTCCGCCGTACTTCCTTAAAAAAAGAAAGGCAATTAAATAGCTAATTTATCTATATAAGCCTTGCTTTTATTAGCGTTTTAGCGGATAAAGTTAATAAAACGGTTTACTTCTTAAAACGTATTAGCCTTATTATTTTTTTAAACTTCGTTAAAGGATACTTTTAAAGGTCTTAATAGGTTAAATCTTCTTATATTCTTAGCTTATAGTTAACGGTTTTTTTAAGGCTTAGTAAGTATATCCTCTTTTCTTAGTACTTAAAAAAGACTAAGGAATTATTTATTTAATATTACTTTTATTCTTATTAAGGGGCTTAAGGCTATACTTAGTTTTAGTATTTACGCGTTAAGTATAAATAAGTTTAGCCCGCTAAAAGTATCGCTTACTATATCCTTATTACTTATTATTAAAGTCTTAGTTTTAATACTCTCGCTAAGCGCTTAACCTTTTATCTTTTATATATCTCGGAATCCGGTATATTATAAGGCTTTTAGTATAAGAGGCTTGTTTTTATTAATTAAAAGTCTTAAAAATACTTTAGTTAGCGCGGCTATAGCGGATAAAGTTAAATAGTAATACTAAACTAAGAAACTATTAAGTATCCTTTAAAGCGGACTTTTAATTAAGGCCTTTAAACTAAATTTTATTAATAGTACGCGGTAAAAATATCTGCTAAGCTTATTATCTTAAAGAAAGAGTAACTTTATTATAAGCTCGATTTAAAAGGTACTTAGTAAGCGGAGAGCTAGATAGTTTTAAAGTCGGCTTATTTTTACCTTTTCTATTTAAAGAATAATCGATCTATTTAAGTAATACTAAATTTAGTTTACTTAGTTATATAAGTTTTATCGTTTTATAGTTTATTTTTTATTAGTATTCTTAAAGCGGATTACCTTTTAAAAGGTAATAGTCTTAGCTTAACTAAGTTAGACTCGTTTTATATTTTATTTAGCTTTATAGGCTATTATAGTATAGTACCTTAAAAAGAGTAAAGAAGATTATTAAACCGGTATACTTAGTAGGCCGCGGCCCTTTCCGCTTTTATAGCTTACTTATCTTAAAGTTTAATTATTAGCGCGTTAAGAAAGAAGTACTTATTATTAAGGTTAGACTTAAAAGTTAATAAGAGCTTTTTACTAAAGAAAATATCGTTTAGTATTTAACTTCTTATAAGATAAGTACTTAATTATGCGATAAAGTCGCTCTTAGCTTAGCGAATATTTAAGGGATTTTTATTTAAATAAGTAAGAATTGCTACTATTTACTACGTCTTATAATATAAAGATAAGGGAATAAGGTACGGATTAATTACTACTAGTTAAGCTAGTATAATAAACTAATTACTATATATAAACGTATATAAGAGTTTAAAAATAATAAAAAGCTTATTTATTCTTTTAAGGTATAGCTAGCTACTTTATACTTAGTTTTTTAAGCTAATTTTAAAGATCTTTAACTATACTATCTTTTTATTTATTATTAATATATATATTATTATTATTATTATTATTATTAAGTTTACGCTAAAGACTTAATCTAAGTTTTTAGAAATTCGATGTTTATAAATAAGAGGGGAAAACCGGAGTGCTTAAAGTAAAACCTCTTCTTATTCGCGCTTAGTCCGCCTTATATAAAGTCTTATAACTTTATATAAGGAAAAAGGGAATACGCCTTCCGCTATAAGCATATCCCGCTTACTAAGTAGTTTAACGCGGCCTAGCAAGGCTAAGGCCGCTTTTAACTTAAGCGGCTTACGGTCTAGAGCACCGCGCTTTAAGCTTAAGGTATAGGTAATAAACCCTCTTTTATCCCCTTTATCCGCCCTCTTAATATAAGGGCGGGAGGGGTAAGCGGGATTTCGACCTATACCTTTTTTATATATAGCGCGACTTTAAAGAGTAGGCCTATAGTAGTCCCCGCTAATAGGAATTCGACGCCCCGCTATATATATATTTTTTTAATCGGGACCGTTATTTATTCGCGCCGCCTAGTTACTAATCTCGCGCTTAGCTTTAAAGATAAAGCCTTTTATATACCGCGCGTATATACTTACGCTTTTCCTTCTTTTACCGGAGACGCACTTATCTTTTTTATAAGCTTATTATATACTTACCGCCCCGCCCCCTTTACGTACTTATTATTCTGCTATTATCGCGTTTATTATCTTTTATCGCTATTATACTAAAAAAGAAGGTTATTTTTTCCAACCTTAATATAAATCCGCTCTTTAAGCTACTAAGTAAAGATACTAAGAATAAAGAGGCCTAGGCCCGTCGTAGTATTAAGCATAAAATTCCTTATTATATATACATAGGCCGTTTATTAAGTAATAATACGCTTATAGTTTTCCGGGGCTATTAAAACTAAGCCTATATATATCTAAGTCGTATTTATTATATAAGCGTATATAGTTCGCATAGCTAATCTTCTCTTAGCTATCTCTATAAAAGCGTATATTACTTACTCTTTAGGTAACTATTCTTATTTTTAAGTAAGTAATCTTATATTAAACCCGCTTATATACTTTAGCTAATCCCTTATATAGCTTACTGCTATAAGTAAAGACGCGGCCTATAAGCTTTACGCCGCTTAAAAGAAGTTATATAAATCCGGCTAGCTTATTAAGCGCTTTATATATATAAAGCTTACCTTTATAGCGATAAAGCTTTAGTAGCGCGCTAGCGTTACTATAGTACGGGCTCTTGCGTTTAGTGCTCCTTTTAGCCCGGCCTCCTTTAATAAAAACGTTAAGCTGCTTACCTTTACCCTTAGCCGCTTTATCGATAACGTGCGCGCGGCTTATAAGGCTAATACTAAGCTCGCTAATAAGGTTAACGGCATTATTATAGTTATCTACTAAACCGTTTACGCTATAGCCCGGAACTTAAAAAGCATAAAGAATACGCTATTTATAATAGCTAACTACCTTAGCTTTAGTAGCTATAAGGGCTAGGATATCGCCTTTAAAGGTCGTTTGCTTAACTTAGACTTTATATATACTTATACCGCTCTCGCTCTGCTTAAGCCTTCGCTACTTAAGGTCCTTATGATTTTAAAGGACTTTAAGGCTAAGGCTAAAGCTAAGAAGAAGGCTTAGGCCTAAGCTTTTACTAAGGCTTATACTTAAGAGCGCGCCGCCCTCGCTTATAAGCTTAAGTATAAAGGGGTGCTTAAAGGTAAAGGTAAGGGAAAAACTATTAAGGCTAATATTATATCTAACTTAAAAGAGCCTAAGCTTAATATTAGTAATAATAAGCTAAAGGAAAAAGAAGATAAAGACGACGATAATAATAACGAGGTTAATATTAAGGTCCTTAAAGATAAGGGCAGCCCCTTACTTAGTTTTTATACTGCCCTTATCGTTTCCGACTATAAAAGCTGTAGCGGTAGCGATAATAATAATAATAACTTTACTCCGCCCCTCGCTTCGCTTACCCCTAGCCTGTTTACGGGCCGCGGCGTCCCCTTAGCTATGCTAAAGCGGGTTTATAGCCTTTTTAAGAGCAGTGCCTTTAAAGCTAATAGCCTTATAGCTAATACCTTAAAGCGTATTCGCACCGCCCTTACTTTTAACCTAGCTAGTAAGGAGGGGGATACTAAAGACCTTAGCTTAAACCTTAAGTACCTTTAGTTTTTTACTTATAGTAAGGCCGGGTCTCTCCCCCTTAGTTTTCTTATAACGCTTAACTCCGCTTAATCGATTAAGTATTATTTAAGTCGCCTTACCCGGCTTAGCTTTATACTGCTTTTAACGCTAATAGCGAGAACCTTATATGCCTTAAAGTAAACGCTTTAGCGGGCTGTTAATAAGGCGATATTTTCTATATTTAGTCCCGCCGCGACTTTAAGCTGCTATAGCCGCGGGAGGGGGAGGGCGCTAATTACTTTAACTTATAGTCGTAGCTAAGCGGGGCGTTCTTATAGCACTCCTTAAGCGGGGAAGTTTATAGTTACTTTTAGTCGCACTTAACGCGGCGCTAAGGATAATAATAATAAGCTTAGATATTAGCTAAGGTAAAGGGGTAGTATTAAGGGGGGAAAGTAAGAGGAAAAGCTAGCTAAAGTACTAGCTTAGTATAAGTTTAATAAGGGCCTTATAAGCTAAATAAAGTATTAAGGGGGGGGGGGGAGTTTTAGCGTTTTAGTGCTTCGTAGTATTAATTATATTAATAAGTTATCCCCTTAAGCTAAGCTAAGGGGACGATTTAATTAATATACGTCCCCTCTTAATTAAGGTATAGCTAAAGCCGCCGCGTATACCTTATCTTCCCCTTAGTATAGTTATATTACTAAATTAAATTATTATAGGCGCCTTAAACTTAAGAACTCTCTTATTAAAATAGCTGCTATCTCTTATTTTTAAAGCTTCGCCCGTACTTTGCCCGTATTACGAAGTCGCTATAGTAGCGTCCCCTTTACCTTATTTATAAGCCTATAGCTTATTATCGCATAGTAAATAGTATTTCGCTATTACTTATAGTTATAAAAGGGCGATACTACTTTAAGTACGTTATAGTAAAATAAGAAGTCTTTAAGGCCTATTACTTTAGTTTATATTTAAGTAATCGCAAAGCTTAAGTATTTAAGTAGCGCCCTATACCGGTTAAGCGCTATATCTTTATTAAACTAAGGCGGTAAGTTAGCGGGGTAAAGCATAGTCCGGCGCTATTTAATAAGTTCCTCCCTTAAGCTTTACCGTTTAGCTTATTCTTTAAAGATAATTTCCTTTATCCTTTTCTTTTCTTAAAGCTCGCCGGACTTAACTTAAGACTATACCCCCCTTAATACCTTTATAAGCGGTAGTCTTAAGGGCGTAGGCCGCCCCGGCCGTTATTTACGTTATTAAAGTAGTCTCGCTATTAATATAGACGCGCGTTAAATTTAGTCTAAGATTTTAAAGTCCTTTAGTTTCTTAATAGTATTAGCTATTCTTTAGTTTAAGTAAAGGTTAATTAGCGGGACTTAGGTTTTAGCTTAAAGCTAGTAAACTAAGGTAGCTTAATACGCCCCCGCGATTATTTAAAGGTAAGCGGTCTAATCCTATATAAGTTTCGCGGCTATTTTAAAAGGCTTTCTATCTGCTAAGGTTATCTTATAAAACGTAACTATAGTATATAATATAAAGGACCGGACGACTTTATTATAAACTTCTTTAGCTTTAAGTAAGGTATATCCTTATATAGCCGCTATAAGATTTATTAAAGCTTGGTTCTGCCTTTTTAGCTTAGCGTATAGCTTATTAAGGTATACTTTTTACCTTAGCTTATAGTTTACTTATACCCTTAAGAGCTTAATGTCTTAAACCGGTATTACTATAGCGGCCTTAAGGTAGATTAAGGTCGTAATTGCCTTATATTTTCTTATAAAGTAGATAAGCTTACTCTTTAAAGGTTTAAAGTTAACCGCGAACTCTTTTACTTATATAGCGTATAATTTTTAAGCTACCTTAAGCCGCGCTATTATCGATGCCTCCTTAAAGCTAATGCTAAGGATATTCGTATTATCGGCAAAACCGATAATATAAACTCCTTTTAGCTTTTTTAATCTTTCGTAAAGGGGTATTATATAGTAAAGAAATAAGATTAAGGATAGTAGCGAGCTTTAAAAGACCTTAGTAGTAATTTAGACTAGTATAGCCTTTTTTCTATTAAAATAAAAGGTGAAGTAGCGCTTATTTATAAAGCTATAAGCTAGCCTTATAAACTACTTAAAGTAGCTTTAAAAGGTAAGCTTCCTTAAGAGTTTCTTATAGTTAATTATATTAAAGGCCCTCTTAATATTAAGTTAAAGGAACGATATAATCTCTTTTTTAGCCTACGTTATACGTACTAGTTCCGTTACTTAAAGTATTGCCGCCTTTATAGACCTTTTCTTTTTATTCTTAAACTATCCTTTAAGCAAGACCCCGTTTGCTTCCGCCGCGGTTATAAGTCTTTAAGCTAAAATCTACTTTAAGATCTTACTTATTATTAGTAAGAGGGAAATAGGTCTTTACCTTTTAGTAATATAATATACCCCGGGTTTCTTCTTTAGTTTTCTTAGCACTACTACGTTTATAGACTAAAACTAAGTCGGAAAGTGCGATATCTTTATATAGGCCGTAAAGATTATCGCTAGCTAGGCTAAGAGCGCTAAGCTATAAAGTTTAAAAAAGCTAAGGGGGATCTTATTTAAGCTTACCGCATTTTAACTTACTATTTTGCTTATTACTTAGGATATATTTATAAGGTCGATATACTATTTTATAAAAAGTTCCCTCTTAGCCGCGCGCTAAGGAGGTCTTAAAAGCGTCGCGGCTTTAGCTAAAAAAAAGCGTTTTACTAAAAGTTAAGCTTTTTCTTTAAAGTTAGGGGTTAGTTAGTATTTATAGCCCTTACCGGTTAATAGTAATAAGTGCGCTAAGTTTAAGGGTAGCCCGCTATATAGCCGCGCTTACTATTTAATATTTTATAGCTTAGTATTATTAGCGCTAATCTCCTTAAGGAAATCTCTTTAGTATTTTTTTCTTATATCGCGTATAACTTACTTTTAAGCTATAGCCGCTTTTTATAGCGCTTCTTAATTTACCTAAGTCTTATATCCCTTATAGTATCTTTAGGCCCTTTTCGTAGCTTAAGTAGCTTAGGCTACCTTTAAAATAAACTATATAGTGTCTTTTAAGATTGCTTACTTCCGGTACGAGACTATCGCGCGGGCAATTTTATTAAGATCGTTATATAAGCTATCTATTTCTATATTAATCTCCTATAGGCTATAAAGCGTAGGCTATTATATTTTAAGCTAGGATAAGGTTTCCGCCTTAACCTTTTTCTTTTCCGCTTTCTTTTACTTTAGTATAGCTAATACCTCTCTTAACTTAAAACCTATCTTAAATAAGACTACCTATAAGATATAGTCGGACCTTATAAGGTCTAGGTCTAGGCTAATAAACTATACGGCCGTTTGTATCGTAGCTTATATAAGGTTAATTATTATCACGGAAACCTTATTCCGTTAGTAATCCTAAGTACTAAAAGTACTAATATCTAGTAAAGTAAATACCGCTAAATATAAAGGAGTAAATAGTAAAGTAAATACCGCTAGTTATAAGTTATAACTATTAAAGTAGATACTAGTAGTTATAAGGAGAGACGATATAGCTTAATAGTTAAAGACGGCTAGTATTAGCTATAAGTAGTATAGGCTAAACGCGCTTATATTCGGCTTAAGCTAGCTTTAGCTAGTAATAAGATTCGTATCGACTAATATCTTATATAGAGTTAAGGCAGGAGGCCTTCCTCTTATATAATTGACTAATACCTCGCATAAAGCTAAGGCGGGAGGCCTTACTTTAAAAGAGGATAGAATCTTATAAAAGGTTTTAAGATAAGGATATTTAATCTTATAGGCTAGTCGTAAGTAATAAAGCGTATATTACTTATAACTAATAATAAAGATAACGTAAGCTATTTTTATTAGCTTAAGAAGTAGTTTAGTAACCTTATAAGTTATATAGGGTATAAGTTATAGCTTAATATATAAAAGCATATAAAAGTATATAAAAGCATATAAAAGGAGAACCTTTTAGTAGCCTTAAAAAATTATAAAAGGAGGTCTTCGCTCCTCTTTCCCTTAACTCCTTTCCTTTCCTTTTTTTTTCTTTTTTAGCTAGTTTTAACCCGAGAAATCCGTATAATAAGATACCCTTACCTTATTTAGTTTAGTAGTTTATACTAAGTCTTCTTTATCCCTTTTAGTAAGTGAATTTAAATTAGATAAATTATATAAAGCTACTTAGCGTACGAGAAATGCTAAGGGTTCCGTAATATAAAACTAGCTTATAAAAGTCTTTACGATTTAATAGCTCTGATAAAGATTACTTAGTATTATATACTTAATAAGTTCTTTAAGTTATTAAATAAAAAAAAGGTATTTATTATAATTACGTCTATTTAATTATAATAAATAAAAGAAGAAATATCTACTTTTGCGATACTATAGCTAACTAGTAAGCTACAAGCTAGTTTAAGATATTTAAAGCTTTCTTATCCCTTAATAAGCTTTATAAATAGTAGTTCTATTTTTAAGATTAAAGCTCTTAAACCCTATACTAAAGAATTAGCTAAGCTATAAAAGTTTATTACCTCTCTTAAAGTTTATTTTTAGTTTTATCCTACTATAATAAATTAAGAAGTAGTAAAGGTTATGTTTATATCTAGCTGCCTATAAGGCCTAGCTATAATATAGTTCGAACCGATTCTTAAGGACTATATAGATAATCGTCTTAAAGATAGGAATTC
The DNA here is from genome assembly GCA_027405785.1 of Ophiocordyceps robertsii. NCBI lineage: Eukaryota > Fungi > Ascomycota > Sordariomycetes > Hypocreales > Ophiocordycipitaceae > Ophiocordyceps > Ophiocordyceps robertsii. The sequence goes on from JAPEBW010000573.1 coordinate 39,672, forward strand.
TAAGATAAAGAACATTTTTCAGAATTTCGATAACTTTAAAGAAGCTCTACGAAAAACGTTTAGAATTATAGATAAGTAACGATTAGCAAAGCATAAATTAAGAAGCCTTAAGCAAGTTACGTCTTTATTAGCTTACGTAGCTCGATTTTAATAAATAACTTTTAAGCTAAAATAAGAAGACGATGCCCTTATAGCTACGTTTTACGAAGGACTAAAGGAAGAAGTTAAAGACGAAATTTACCGCCTAGATAAGCTAAAGACGCTATTAAACTATATTAGTCTAGCGGTCTAAATAGACGATAAGTAGTATAAACGCCGGCAATAGAGGAAACACCGTTTAACTCTCGGCGGGGTTATTAAGAAAAATAATAAGAAGCAAAAGCGCGACTTAAGTTACGACGCAATAAACCTAAATACCCTTAAAGCAAGCCCGCTAAAGCCCGCTAAAAAAGCTATTTAATGCTTTAATTATACGAAGGAAGGCTATATCGTAAGAGATTATATTAAGAAGAGGAATTCCTTTAAGGAAAGGAATATGCTTATTTGTAAGAATAATGCCCTCTTAGCTTATAATCCGCGATATACTTTACTACTACCTTTAACTAAGGATATTAATATCGATATAAAGCTTATTATGCTAACCCTTAGTCCGTTTAAGACTAGTTCGCCTATAAAGGGTCTTTATAAAGAAGAACTTAAAGTTAGAATAAAAGCTAAAACCTTAGAAAACTAATAAAGAAATGCTTTTAAGACCGAGGATAATTATTAGCATAAAGCTAAAAGAGCGGGGTTAGTTAAGCTATATATTATATTAAAACTACTTTTACTCTTAGTTTTACCGTTTCTTTTTACTATATACCTTTTTTATAAGCCCTATATATTTTTATATATAGTTAGTATTTAAGTTATACGTATAAAAAAGGATTTTAAATGCTAAAACATTATAGTTAAATATATTAATTATAATAAAATTAATACTTACTTACTTAATAACACTTAATCTTATTTAAGACGAATATAAAAATTAATATAAAGTACTTATATCTATATATATATATAAAGGTATAGTTACTTTATAAAAAGTCATAAAGTACTTATATATAATATAAAGTACTTATATATATATATATATATAAAGGTATAGTTACTTTATAAAAAGTCTATTAAGTTTAAACTATAAAGTAAAGGTTACTTTATTACAAAATGTTTTTTAGCATTAAAAATTAAAAAGATATTTTTAAAAAAAATAGTAATATACTTTAATAGCTATTAAAAAAGAAAGGGATTTTTATAGTTTTTTTTATGTTTTTTTTAAGTAGCTTTTAAAGTTTTTTAAAAAAATTATACTCTTTAATTTTCTTAAATTAAAAGTTTTACTTATTATTTCATACCTATTTAGTAGAAATAAATACTAAGAAAGTAAAAAAGCAATTTTAATTATTTTTTTTACTATATTTATTAAACGTAATCTAGTTTAAGTATATAATATCCTTAAGCTTTAAAGGTTTATACTATTACTTAAAGATTTAATATTTCTTTTTTAAAAAGTTTAAAATATATAAGCATAAGCTATTTCCTTTTTTAAAAACTATAAGTAAAGCTATATAACTTTGTGTAAAGAAGCTTTAGTTTTAAGGTAGTATATAGAGGAGGATTTCAAAAGTCTTGACTATGTGGCTGTGCACGCTAGTCCTCATCGGGCCGCCACCTGCCTTTTTAGGAAGGTCCGATCCCAATTAGGACTAGTGTAAAAATTGTGCAGTCACGACTTTTGAAATGCTCCTCTGTAGAAATCTAAGTTAACCGGTCTTTTCACCGCCCCACTATACATGAGATTAGCGTCCGGTGTGGCTTATCGAAGGTGTCGGTCTAGGCATGCCGCCGAGAATCCTCCGCCCGCTTCTTTCCCTATTATTCCTCCGTGACAATCAACCCATCGTCAATCGAACCTCGCACCCCAGTTGCAACTTTTCACAGCGGCGCTCCCACGACACACACCAAGCGCAAATCCTTGCACTCTGGGTGGCTTTGATGCGACTTTCGAAAATCCATCCTTCCTCGCCTGCTCAGACCGCATACTTGTGCGTCCTCCAACTGCGGCTTCGTGACGGCTCGAGGCGGTGTCCGTCGCCCAACAGCCGGCCTTGTGCATCACGATGCCCGCTCTCGATATCCAGAATCCGGGCGTCCCTGCCGTTGAAGGTGCTGAAACGCTTCTGACTGACCTTCTCCGCGATGCCGAGCTTGCGAAACCGACATCGGCCCTCGAGCCAGCCCTGGATCCGTCCCAGCTCGGATCCCTCGACAGTTGCATCTCTGCCTCACCCATCAGCCTTGCCGCCTCGGACACGGACAATAACCTCGAGGCTGCGAGAACGCTTCACTTCGCCATCCTCGAAACCGCCGCCAGAGATCTCTTCGATCGGCTAATTGTAAGAGGCAGTACGCTAGACAGACTCGCGATGCTCGCTGACCCATGAAGGCCACCACTCCGATCTACTCTCCCGAATTTGTTAAAATGTGGAATCTTCTCGACATTCTCTCGATACTGTCAGATATGGGTCAATGCGATCCCGCACTGTTGTTTTGGTTGGTCGAGGAGCTGCTCGACAGCCAGACAATAGCTGGCTGCCGCAAAATATTCGACTATCTCGAGTCGCGACGTGAGCGCATCACGTCCAAACACTTTAAGCAAAAGAACCTGGTCATATTGCGGAGTTGCAACGAGCTCCTCCGGCGGCTATCCCGCGCCGAAGACACGGCCTTTTGCGGGAGAGTCTTCATCTTTCTCTTCCAAAGCTTCCCACTGGGAGACAGAAGCTCTGTCAACCTTCGAGGCGAATACCACGTCGAGAATGTCACAAGCTTTGAACCCGCGAGCGTTGAGCAAGATACCAAAGCGGTCACCGATAGCCCGGCAACGCCAAAGACGACCAGCAACAAAGCCGCGCCCAAGAAGACACAAAAGGCCTTTGATCCCGACTCCCTTTATGCCTCATTCTGGTCACTCCAAGAATGCTTCAGTCAGCCACTCAAGCTCTTGGTGCCGACGCACATGGCCCACTTCAAAAACAACCTTGGCGCTACGCTGAAGGCTTTTCAGGCCATCCACAATGGCGAAGGACCTCAAGCTTCAAAGTCGATGGAAAACATGAGACGGGACTTGAAGCGCAAGAGGGAAGAAGTGGAGGCCGGCGATGGTCTGGCAACGTTTAATCCCAAATATCTCACGAGCAGGGACCTGTTTGAACTGGAGGTATGTTCATTGAACCTGCTGCTCCTTGCCAGATCGTCACTAACATTGGTCCAGATTAGCGATCTGTCTTTTCGACGCCATGTCCTAGTCCAAGCTCTCATCATCATTGACTTCATCCTCTCCCTGGCTTCTGGGGCAAAGGAGAAGTTGACTGGTTTCAACGCCTCAAACAAGTCGGTCATGTACAATGATCAGCTCAACGAGGAAAACGTTGGTCTCTCTACGCAGATGCGGCTAAGGAATTGTATTGACAAAATGCAGACCAAGTGGGCAAACGAAACGAAGACAGCCCTATCAGACTATCTGAAAAGGGGACCCGATGGCCCGTATTTTAACAGGATGGTCGAGACTGTGCTTGCCAGGGACAAGAACTGGGTCTTTTGGAAAATGGCCAGTTGCCCGCCTATTCAGCGGAAACCCGTCTCCACCGACACCTTCAAAGAGTCAAACAGCCATGCGCAGCGCATGGGCACCAGCAAGCGCCTGCGACCAACCCCGCTAGGTGCCGTGTCGATGGACTTCATTCGCGACGACCCTCGCAAGCTCTCCATGGATAACCTGCAGGAGGCAGAGAGGTACAAGTTGCCCGAGCTAGATGGCTTCAAGAGGGCCATTGCCGACGACGAGTTCGAAATCGAGATGCCGAGCAACGAGCAGACCAAGGCCGCTGCCGTTACAGGCAAGGCAAGCAAGAGCTGGCGAGCACTTCGGATTGGCGGGCGGTCGAAGATGGCGGCCTTTGACAAAATTGACGACTCGAAGAAGATCGACAGCGTCTTTGAGGAGCTCGTCGAAGCCAATGGTGTGGCCGATGAGGACGCGGCGAGCGAGGAGGACATGCCGCAGAACCGCGAGCCCGTCGTTATCTCCGGCTCCGGAAGGACGGGATTGGTGGAGCACCTGAAGCAGAGACACGAGGGCGTGTTTGCGACAGTGGTACGGCATGCGGTGCGCGAGCCTCGCGATGACGAGGTCAGGGGCCAGAGCTTCCACTTCGTGACGGACCGTGAGTTCGGTCAGCTTCGCGACAGCGATCGTCTAGTTGAACACGGAGCAAGAGATGGCATCGAGTACGGCACCAGCACCAACGCCATAAATGCCATCGCCGGGCATGGCAAGGTGCCGGTCATTGAGCTGGGCCTCGAGGTGAGTCCACACCACAGCGCCTTTTGTCGCCCCTGTCAGAGCCGTGTTTGCTGACCGACTTGACCAACTAGGCTGTCAAGTCTGCCAGAAACATGAACTTTGCAGCCCGCTACGTCCTCGTGAACCTTCCAACCGCCTCCGTCTCGCAAGGGGCCAGTGCCGAGACCGGGTCCGCCAACCTGACCACAGTGGCCGAGCCGCAGGATGAGACGAGTGATGCTCCCAAGGACGCGGCGGCCCTGTTTGACAAGGTTGTGGCTGAGTCGGACCTCGAGCGGGCGGCCGAGGCCCTAGGGGCGTACTTGTTCACCAAGGACGGCTCGCAACAGAGTGAGAAGAGTGATGCGTCTGCGGAGGCCGAGGGTGGCCCCGAGGATGGGGACACGGGCATGGCTGACGTTCCGCCGGAGAAGACAGTAAGAGAGGGCGACGACGCAAAGCGCGACGGCATCAATGATAGGTGCATCGAGGTCAGGACGTAAAGGAGGGGGGGGGGGCAATGATAGCACCTTGTGGACCAGCACCTAATCTTGCGCGCTCCTGCGGTTTGCACGACACTATGTTGCTGATAGGATGGCGAGCCTGGGCGAACTGGCTTTGGGGACTCAAAGCATCACTGATTGACAGTGGCTGCTGCAGACTGAGTTTTCGACATATGGCAACCTGAATACAAGCTCGACTATCAATCAATCTACTCTACCAAAGCGAACAAGCATCGCGGCACAAGCAGAGGGTCTTTTTTTTTCTGTCTTTACTTCCTTTCAGGCCAACATCTTGCTGCCGCAACGCAGGGTGGTACGAAATGTGGAGATTCTTCTTGGGCCAAGCAAAAGCGTCTCGATCCAGCCCCGCCCGGTCTTAATCCTCGTCAGAAGACTCTTCCTCGTCAGCCTCGTTGAGCCACTTGAGCAAGGGCTCGGCAGCCTTGCGAATCTTCCTCGACGTCGAGAGGTCCGTGTACTTCTTGCTGGCCTTGGAGCCCCATTTCTTGATGACATCCTCGCTCACGAGGTCGTGATGATAGTACAGCTGCAAGATCTTGACAACCTGCGGCGAGATTCCAGAATCATCCTCGCCGAAAATTTTGCCAATAAGGCGCTCGGTCCCACCGAGGAACGCCTTCTCATGGCGCTCAGAGGTGATCAACTAAGACATAATTAGCTTGGTCCGGAGCCCGACGTGCTGGATGGAGAGCCATGTACCTGCTTGAGCATGCTTGCGCGCTTGGAGATCTGATCGCAAATGTCTTTATCAAACAGAGTCTGGGCGAGAACCAAGACGGTTCGGTGCTTGCCCTCGATGCCCAGTTCTTTGGCCTGAAGGTAGACCTGGATCGAGTCAATCTTGTCAATGCCACCCTTGGCTTCAGCCTCGCCCTGGATCCAGTTGCCGAGCTCGTCATAAGGGGTGTTGCCGCCCCCGTCGCCGTCTTCGTCATCGTCGTCGTTGAGGCTGAGTTTTTGCTTGAACTCGCCGGGGAGTGACGCTTGACGAGCCTTGACGGCCTCTTCGCTCATGTCAACCGCCCACTCGTCATCCTTGACCTCCATGTCGGCATCTTCAGGCGCGGCGGCCTGCATCTTCTGGAACTCATCGTCACTGCCTGCATCACCGTTTTCCTCAAGCTCATTGGAGCCGTGCTCGGAACCATCCTCAGCGCTGCCCGGGCCGTTTTCCTTGCCAGCATTGCCGTTCTGCTGCTTCGCCTTCTTGGCAGCTCGACGCTCAGCTTTGTCCATCTTGCCCTTCTTGTTGGGCTGGTTCTTGAGGATGTAGCCACTGAGCTTGAGGCGGAGGTCGACGTCAGTGCGCTGACCACAGGCCTTGCAATCGAGAATGATGTGGTCGTTGTTGATGCTGACGTCGGTCTCAGGGTTCTTGCACTTCTTGCAGAGAACAAACTTGTTGATGAAGCCGTCGAGGTGGTCCTGAAGTTTGGTAGACTCATGAGCCCCGTTGATGATCCAACGATCGTCCTTGGGGTCGTTGTTGGTCATGGCACCGAGTTCGAAGCCAAAGTACTTGTTGAGGTAGGAGGGCGGGCGGGCCAGAGATGCAGCAACACTGGGCAGGTTGACGACGACGGTCTTGATGCCGTTGCCCTTGCCCTCAATCTTGGTCTGCAGGCGCTCCATCTTGTAACGATAGAAGGCGTCGCTAACATCGCGGCGGACATTGATGAGAGACATGATTCCGACGGGTTTGTAGTAACGACGAGGTAGAGTGGCTGGCGTTGAACGAAGGTTGGCTAAATCGGGACTGTTCCGAGGGACTCTTAGGGCGACGATGAATGCGTCATGAAGACTTGGGGGAGAGGTGGCGGCGCGCGTCGTAGACGGGAGAAATCAGAGCTCAAGAGGTCGTTTGTTGAACATGGGGCGAACCAAAGGACGTCGCGAGAGGCAGTATGGCAGGCATCAACTCTGGGTTCATCAACTTCAGCCGTCGGAACTGATGTCGGGGCTACACGGTTTTCGCGGTATGCGAAAAAAATGCAGCTTGAAAGGGTGTGAGCACACGGTGAGCCGGTCGTGCTGATACATAAACAGCAATGTGCGCCGAGAAGAATTTTAGATGCAGGGTTTCCAGTGGGGGAAGATGGCGGAGGCGTGCAAGGAGGCGCTCCAAGGCAGAGTCGAGGGATGTCGACGGTGGGCTTGACGAAGCGAGAC